>WMED01023499.1:0-11436 GCA_019650415.1 Pipa parva
CCCCCACCCAGCGCTAATTAACCAAAATGTAAGCAGTTAAATGATTTAGAACACAACATAATTATTTCCATAGCTCTATTGTAATATTAGTGCTATGGAAATAATTTGTTTAAACTATACAAACCCGATATAGTAAGGGTACCTGGGACCCCCACACTTCCCCCTGACATTAACCCCCACTATCTCCCCAACATCACACCCCCACGCAGCGCTAATAATCATTAACTGGCATGTAAGTGGTTAAATGATTGTAAACACAACACAATTATATCCATACGAAATCCTATTCCCAGGCAGACTTTCTACATTATAGGTTTTTGCTCTTGTGCCTTAACTCCTCTATCTCCCTAGCCAAAAGATCCTATTACAGAACTCTCATTAATCAGAATAAATTAAATCCCCGTCCTCTATTTTCCATTTTCATCACCCTTCTTTGTCCGTCGCCCTCTGACGCGCAAGCCCCTCTACATTCCCCACAAGATTTTGCTGAATTCTTTTGAAAAAAAATTGATAGTATCCACAATCAGATTATCCCATGACACCACTGAGATAATTCTACCTTTATCTCCACTTGAGTTTCTGAATTCTTTTTTTTCCTTTTACCTAGTCTGAAGTTTCTCAAGTTCTTTCTTCCTCTCTTGTCACAACTTGCTTGCTCGACCCCATTGCCTTCTTCTCTACTTAAGAGCTGCAACTTGACCCTTGTGCCTGCCCTAATGCACCTGTTTAACTCTTCCTTGTCCTCTGGAACTTTTCCTTCTGTTTTTAAAGGGCTTGTATTAAACCAATCCTTAAAAAATCTACACTGGACCCAGCAGGTCTCGCCAACTGCTCCTTGGCTCCCTGTAAGCAAATAAATAATTTACAGTGTTTTCCTTTTGACATTTAAGGCACTTCACTCTATTGCCCCTCCCTACATTTCCTCTCTCGTATGCCCATACATTCCTCAATGTCAACTGAGCTCCTCCCAAAGCAACCAACTTTGCATGCCACATACCAGTACTGCCCATTCTCATCTTAAACCCTTTTCTCTTTCTGACCCATACATCTGGAATTCTATACCCCTTTATCTTCGCCGGGAACTTTCCCTCTTCACTTTTAAAACCAAACTAAAATCTTACCTTATGGAGCACTAGCACTATTTTTTGTAAATATTACATTGTATCTTTAATTAACTTTTTATGCAAGGGATCAAATAATTATTTCCTCCCTCCACTGTATGTATGTGTATATATACGTATATAGGGTTTAGAAAAAAAAAACTGAAACACCTGTCATTTTAATGTGGGAGGTTTCATGGCTACATTGGACCAGCCTGGTGGCCAATCTTCATTAATTGCACATTGCACCAGTAAGAGCAGAGTGTGAAGGTTCAGTTAGCAGGGTAAGAGTACAGTTTTGCTGAAAATATTGCTATGCACACAACATTATGGTTGACATACCAGAGTTCAAAAGAAGACAAATTGTTGGTGCATGTCTTGCTGGCGCATCTATGACCAAGACAGCAAATCTTTGTGATGTATCAAGAGCCACGGTATCCAGGGTAATGTCAGCATACCACCAAGAAGGACGAAACACATCCAACAGGATTAACTGTGGATGCAAGAAGAAGCTGTCTGAAAGGGATGTTCGGGTGCTAACCCTGATTGTATCCAAAAAACATAAAACCACGGCTGCCCAAATCACTGCAGAAATAAATGTGCATCTCAACTCTCCTATTTCCACCAGAACTGTCTGTCGGGATCTCCACAGGGTCAATATACACGGCCAGGCAGTTATAGCCAAACCTTTGGTCACTCATGCCAATGCCAATGCCAAACATCAGTTTCAATGTTGTAAGGAGCGCAAATCTTGGACTGTGGACAATGTAAACCATGTATTGTTCTCTGATGAGTCCACCTTTACTGTTTTCCCCACATCCGAGAGAGTTACGGTGTGGAAAAGCCCCAAAGAAACATATCACCCAGACTGTTGCATGCCCAGAGTGAAGCATGGGGGTGGATCAGTGATGGTTTAGACTGTCATATCATGGCATTTCCTTGGACCAATGCTTGTGCTAGATGGGTGCATCATTGCCGAGGACTACCGAACCATTCTTGAGGATCATGTGCATCTAATGGTTCAGGATGACAATGCACCAATGCACACAGCAAGACTGGTGAAAGATTGGTTTTATGAACATGAAAGTGAAGTTGAACATCTCCCATGGACTGTACAGTCACCAGATATAAATATTATTGAGCCACTTTGGGGTGTTTTGGAGGAGCGAGTCAGGAAATGTTTTCCTCCACCAGTATCACGTAGTGACCTGGCCAGTATCCTGCAAGAAGAATGGATTAAAATCCCTCTGACCACTGTTCAGGACTTGTATATGTCAGTCATTCCCAAGACGAATTGATGCTATATTGGCTGTAAAAGGAGGCCCTACACTATACTAATAAATTATTGTGGTCTAAAACGAGGTGTTTCATTTTTTTTTGTCTAACCCCTGTATATACTAACCACAAACTTACTTTAACACTATAAACTGAATTAAATGAAAAGAACATGAACATTAGGGCACTTTTTCAAAATGATGTCTCAATGAGAAAATATAAAGTGGAATCTTGAATTAACATTTTCCCGTTTTGCATTGACAGTGTCTTGCCTGCTCCTCTTCAAAATTTAATGCATTCATCTCATTTAAATTGAAGAATTTTTGAGGATATCAGTCAGAATTTCCACGCATCAAGTTGCAGAGGTCCAAGAGACAAAAAATAATCTAAATGCAAATGATGTTGTAATTGTACTACCTATACAGAAATAAAGGTTAGTGCAGTAGGAGTGCTTTGATTTGAAAAAAAAAAAAGTACTTCAAGAAAGATAACCAGTGTCATTCTAATAAAATTAATTTGAAATATAAATTTTCATTAATAGTCATCATATTTTATATATATACTTTTACAGTAATGATTTTCTGTTGTGGATTTTATAAAATAAATTTCTCCTTCCTTTTATATTTCTTTGTAATTTTCAACTAAACATTAACTTCTTGATCATTACAATTTAATTTAACATAAACATAATCGGTGGAATTCATCAACAGGGGCGATCTTTTTAGAGGTATAGTAACTTCTAGCAACCAATCAGCTGTTAGCATTTACTGGTACAGTGAAACTAGAATTTTGAAACATAAATTCTGATTGGTTGCTATAGGTTAATAGACCTCTGTAAACAATTGCCCCTATTGATAAATAAACCAGTGTTTTTATACATCAACTTCTTTTCTGTACAAAGTAGAAGGGAAAATTAATTTTCAGTTAAGCAAAATACCCAAATCTATCCTTGAAGAAGCTAATCTAATATTATTTTAGAAACCTTCCTTAGAAAGGTAGAATCTGAATGTTGTTCTTCCCAATCTTTGTAAAAAGAGGAAATAGTCTCAAATGGGTGACCCAAATAGCTTAGCAACCCACTTAGTTTGAAATTTTTGTTTAAATAAAGATTTGAGGATGTTGACACATAAGACTGAAGCCATTTTATTAATGGATGTCTTTAAAGGACCAGGAAAATCAGGAAAAGAAAATTGCTTTTGGGTTTGGCATTGCAGACGTTATTCCTAAGCAATACTTGTAATAATGCCTTCTTTGAAGTCATTCTTTAACACAGAGGTCCCCAACTTTTTTTGCACCAGGGACCAGCTTTAAGCAAGACTAGTTTTCCATGGCCCGGTGGGGTGGGGGTGGGGCATGGGTGGAGCTTCGGTTTTATGGGGGCGGGGTTATGGAGGGTTGGAGTCAAGTACATACCATGCTGTGCTGGAGGGCCGCGTCACTAAGACCTGCCCGATGCCCCGCCCCGTCCCGTGCAACAGGTACCATGCTGTGCTGTGGAGGGCTGCGTCTCATAGACCCGCCCGATGCCCCGCAGCTGCGAGCTGTCACGGCTACGGCAGAGAATATTATCAATCCACACAGAGCGTGCTCTGACCAGGCGCAGGGCCGCAGAGCTAGCTGTCAGCAGCGCCGCGGACCAGCTCAAAAACCCCAACGGCACGGTCCTGGTCCGCGGACCGGCGGTTGGGGACCTCTGCTTTAACAGATAAGCTGCAACCACAAAGAAAAACAAACACAAAACAATACAAATCACAATTTATAATATACATTGTATACATAAAATAACATTTAACACCAGTATTTTGTATTAATAACTGCCATGCAAGTTCTAATGGGATCGCTCCCTTTTCTGAAGTAACTGGTCTGTTAATTCTACACCACAACATGCTAAACAAAAAATCCAAAAGAAAAGGAGGGTCCAGGAGAAAGTGGACCCTCATACCACTGTGGAAGTTGGCACGGGTTTATCTGAGGTGCGGAGTCTAAGGAGCCTCCGGTCTTCACCTTTAACCCCCGCAAGGAGGTACTGGGCTTTGCAGTCACTCAGAAATGTGACGTTGGCTGCCCGCGCACAGAGCAGGCAGCTGAAGGACAGGCAGACGCTGCTGGACCACGGCTAAGGTACATAACATTTTGACTTCTGAGGAAGTGGTTTTCACGGCAAAATGCGTTGAATAAGAGATACCATTCCTGGATTACATGAGAGGATTGATTTTATCTTCATATGTGTTTATGCTGTTTATTTGCCAGCTGTTTGCTATATGGATATTCAATAAACATAAAGGTTTTTACACTATGGAAGCTTCTTTTCCTTCCCTCTTTATGTGATCCTGATTTGTAATCATTACCATGAATTCCTTTGGATTTTGTTTGGAAGAACAGACATCAGATTTACTTGTTGTTTACTTGATGTTTATTATTTTATACATCTGGTAAGCATTTAGAGCCAAATTCACTATAGTCCGAAGTGAGGTGCGGAGTGTTCGCCTCACTTCGCACTGACTAATCTGCACTCGCTGATGTCCTGCACGTGGACAACAGCGAGCGCATTAAGGCATTCCAGTCTCGTCGAGAGCAAAAGAGTTGCCTTGACACTCCGCACCTCACTTCGGGCTATAGTGAATTCCCCCTTAGTGTTTATTTACAGTGGTGGATCACCTTGGATTTATTCACAATTTTTGGCACGCATTGATTGGATTTATTTTATGTTTTTTCCATCACCATATCACCTTTTGGACACAGGTTTAAAGCCTCTTCTGTTGGTACTTTGGGCTTTACTATTTATTATATTATAACAGTTAAAGTGTAAACAATGTAGTGTATTTTTGTGTGCTTTTTTTTAGCTTTTTCATTCATCTTGATTTAATTTTAGGTTTCAAATTGGGCAAAATTTATTAAAGTCGAAAAGGCCATTTTTGACTTTTCAACAGAAAAATTTGAATAAAAATTAGAAAATTATCAAAAATACGATATTGAATTTTTTCATCTAAATCAGCGGTTCTCAACCTGTGGCCATCCCATGGGGGTCGAGAACCGCCACGGCACGCAGAAGTGCCCGCAAGAACCCTTCTTATAAGGGTTCCTGCGGGTGACGCCGGCCGAAAACGTGATGACGTTTCGGCCGAACGTCACCACGTGACGCGCGTACGTGATGACGTTTCGGCCGAACGTCACCACGTGACGCACATACGTGATCTGAAGTATATTTAATGTACAATAAAGAAATGTAGTTAAAACTATTCTTATTATTTATTAATATATTTCTACGCTGTGAAACTGAGCCTACACCATTAAACTAATGACTGAATGCTCATGACCTGACATAAAAGTTTTTTTGAAAGCAACAAGGTCATGTTTTATATTACCTTATCACATCATATTCATCTGAATCCCTTTCTATTCACCACACAGATTACTCATACATTACTAATGTGAAATAAAGGTCATGCAGTATTTAGGAACATCATTCATTTAATTAAACAAAATCCTTAAATTACAACACAAAATATCTTTGTTAGGTACAGATCAAAAAATATTACAAATGTACACCAAGATTCTTAAACATTACGACATAGTAATGTAACAAAGTATTAGATGTCTTCTCCTCATGGAAATTATCTAAATGAAATCCTTCCCTTTATGGGGACTGGGGGGTGCACCATGAGAATGCTCATAAACAGAATATGTGAACATGTAACGAATGGATACATGGACACTAACAATGTCAAATTCACCAATGTTGGAAAACATTTCAAATCCCATCTAAAGGATCCATTACCTCTCATTGTACAGGACATTGAATGGATTGTCACCTCATGAGGAACTTTAAATTAAATACCAGAATACCAGGAAGTTTAAAGGGGAACCATAGTCCAATTACATCTTTACATATGCAGTACTATAGCTTATTGAGAAGTGTTTCTCCCCAGTAGTTGTTTCATGTGTGCACCCTTGTCACGATTGCGTACACGTGATGGTGCGCGCTTATGACGCGGTCACGTCGCAGTCATGTGCCCGGCTTTTTGGCTATATAAAGGAGCTTCCCTTTAGTATCTGCGCCTGGTTATAGAACTCAGTCAGTTCTTGGTTTCTTGTGTAAAATAGTGTTTAAAGACAGATTTAACTTATATGTTCCTTGTATGCCTGCCTGCCAAGTCCTCTGTTCCTGCACCAGTTGTCAGTCTGTCTGTTCCCTGTCTGCCTGTCTGCCAAGCCTTTGTTCCTGCTCCTGTTATTACTCATCAGTTCTCTGTCTGCCTGTCCATCCAACAGTGGTCAGCTATTGCTTGGGTCCGCGACCTGGGAGTATTTGGCAGCAAAGTCCTTACCTCCTTGCGAGGGACAAAGGTGAAGACCGGAGGGCTACTTAGATTCCGCACCCAGGGAATAGCTAGTGCCAAGACCACTGTGGTACCAGAGCTGCTCGTCTCCTCCTCCCTCTTCGGACAAATCCTCACACAAGATGAGTGTTTTACACTGAGGAAACACACAAAGTGCAGAATGCATTAGACTATATGATTTATACAGGTCCTCATTCCACTTCCTGTTAATTATTAAAGGATTTTTTTCTTCACCTAAGTGCATAATGTAATCATGGTTTTAACTAGCTGTAGCCTCTACGGAGAGAGGATATACATGAAGCACAATAATTTTTATTTAGTGTGCTTTTAACATTGAACCTTTAACAGAAAACAGCCTTAAAAAATGATGTGCCCAGGCAGGAAGTAAGGGAATTGTTGTGGACAGTGGCATACTTTACCACATGCCACACTGACCATTTTGAATACTATACTTTTTTTCAAAGGAAGGTTACAATAATTTATGCCCTAAATAGCATTTGAACAAAGACAATGGTTGATACAAGGAGACATTTTGTAAGACTGAGCATTGCAATTTTCATAGATGGTAGTTGAAAACAAGAGGTCACATGATGCATTACAAGGGTTTGCTCCTGCAGTTAGGCTTGGAATATGTTGTGGATTTAATCTGTTGCTTGAGCAGCCCTACAGAATCTTCAGTGAATTTTGTCTTATAATTGTTTTACTGTATCACTGTACCATGGTTTTTAATATATATCACTTGTCAGAATAAAGAAGTCAGAAACAAGATAAAGCCGGATAAGACTTTAAAAGAAGCTGTTTCTTTTGGGAATATCGTGCTTCAAGTACAATTTAATAAAAGCTGGAAAAAAAAAAGGTTTTGTTCTGTTAGAACTAATTACAAGATAAAACACACTGACCTTCAGAAGTGATATGGAAGGTTTATTTCATCAGAGAAGAGCTCTGCAGAAGTATCAGCACTAGATGTAAACAGAAGCCATTCTATGAGGGAGGAGGACATTTACAAAGAGTACAATAAACTGTCTCCTTGACTTTCAGTCAACATTTTGCTAGTCAGGATGTGCTCTTTCTACATTTGAATACAGTGTCTAATCATGTCACATTGATATTCTAAGGCCAAAATGTAATCAGAAATCTTATGTCAATGATGTAGCTTAATTTTAATTGCATGCTGTGTGGGCCAAGGGCATCCTCTAGTCTTGATGGCTTACAACTAATCAGCATCTTGTTTATTTTACTTGCCCTACATCTTTAATCTATCCATTGTTAAAATGTTCAGCACTTGGGAATCCAAACTTGACAGGTCTGTTCCTTTGGTTTGCTTGGGTGTTTGATTTGAGCATTGCGTGGTTGGTAAGCTTCTGCTTGTGCAACCTTGGATCATGGTTACTAAAATAAGTTAAGTGCAGTAGAATCTGCACAGTGATAATTAAACCATTTCTGCAGTTTGCAGTGTATTGCATGTTGATGGCTTAATGTGCAGTGCAACTGTGCTGTTTTGGTGTAAAACTAATTACATGAAGGAACCAAAATCCAATCTCAAGCAAATCTAAACATCATAAACTATTATCAGCTGATCCTGCAATTTCATATAAAAATAAATTGACAATGTTTAACTGATGCTGAGATAGGGGATATTATACACCTCAATGTTAAACTAGCCCTTACTGTGATGTTTCCTGAATGACAAAGTATTTTATTTATTTCTGTAAATTCACAAGACTCTAAGAAATGCTCCAGGGTGTCCCATTGCTTCAGGGAAAAATTCCCTATTACAACCATTGGGGGTATATTTAGACCCTTTTTCTTCTAACGATAGCCAAGAGACTACCTAAATGTTATAGTGATCATACAAAATTATTAAAAGTACAATAAATATTGGATGATAAACTCTTCTTGAGGTCATAGGGCTTCACTGATTAAAGGATGAATTCACCTCGCTAAAATTCAACTTGCATTGCCAAAATAGTCACAAATTCACTTCTGATTAAGTTGTGACTAGTCTTATCAAACAAGTGGATAGCTACGATCACTGTCAGATCCCTGCTAGATCATGAGTTAAGGGATCTGATTGGAGAAGCTACAATGTCAATCATCATTTAGCCCTGCCCAAGTTGACTCAGGAAAGAAAAGTCAGACTGACAGGGAAGATGACAGAGAGGAACACTGTATAAAGGTACATTTTTTAAAAAAAAATACATATATATTTACAAAAACGTTTATTTCATTAGTGGAACCTAAATTAGTATTAGTTTTGAGGTGACAGATGCACTTTAAAGCAAAACACTGCAATAAAGTTAATTATCTCAGTTACATATACAGGATATCCAAATAAAGGCAAATTTATATAAAATACTACATTTACATTTACATAATACATACATGAAAAGATAAAATTTACTAGAGTGCAACACCCACTTGCATGCATGCTTAAATTATACAATAGTATTTAATATGATCGATATTCAAGTATATAATATGATCCATATTCAAAAAACAGTGATAACCTTGTATCTTAAACAACTCCCACCTAAGCAGTTGTCCCAGTGAAATCGCAGTATGATGAAAGTGCAAGTTCCAGTTAAAATAATTGTTTTTACAAGACCATCTGTAAATACAAAATTACATTAATAGTCAGCTAAAATATGCTTAATGAATTACACATGAACCATGACAATATTACCACTTGCAAACTCCAATTTTAACAGCCCATCATAGACTTACACAAAACATTGAAAACTAAACTCCCTATTGGGACCCCTCAGTGCCTTGGGCTATAATTGCCAAATCCAAAAGAACTCAGTTATTTATCAAGCATTTTTGGGATTTTTAAAGATCAAAAATAACTTTTTGATATTGAAAAAATGCATAAAAAAGTTATTTCTTACATGGCAAAAAGAGTATTTTTAAATAGGCAATACCGACATAATCAAATAAAGACTGTTCTTCCAGCAATAGGCTTTTAAAAAACCTTTTCGACTTTGATAAATATCCCCCCAGTGTAGCAGTTTCTTCTCTGGTACCTCACCAGGATTCACAACATCCCTCCCCAAAATATGCCATCTCAATTGGGAGGAGCTATGCTTAGCCTCACAGAAATGCTTTGCTAAAGTCATTTCTTTAGGATTTACTGGGGAGCTTAGACTCCACTGACCACTTTTCCATATGAAAATGACATATGACACTCTTGTTCTCATTTAGGGGAATATTCACTAAAGTCTGAATTGTTGAGTGTGAATTTGCCAGCTAAAGACAGTTGCAGTAGATTGCTACTGTTGCAGTTGCATTTTTAAAATGAGAATATGGTTGCAGTCGTGACTTTACTATGGAAATTTGTCACAGTCACAACTTTACAATGGGGATATTATCTTGGTCGCGGATTTGCTATGGGAATTCGCACCTTAGTGAATAACCCCCTTAATCTAATTTTCACAGGTCTGGACTTATATATGTAAGCCCACTGGGACATTTGATACTGTATACCACACTAGCGGAATCACACTTGGAAACCTCGGAATCTAGTACCCTTAAAGGAATGCAACACCTCACCTCCTTTAATGACCCATGTTTAGAAGCTTTAAAACAGGCCGAAATAACATTAGTGGACAAATTCCTATTAATCACCCTGTCACCAATACTAACAGAAGTCAGGCATCCAACACAAGGTAATATGATTAAATTAAAGGGATTTTACAACTAAGTTTTCTGCCTTTGGACTTGCATATGAAGTTAAAACAGAAAGGATGTTTTCAAATAAACCACAGTAAAAGAAACTCAGAATTAATAAACACTTCTGTAAGCGGGCATTTTTCCCAGTTAAACACAATGTTAGCCAATAAAGATATTTGGCAGGGAAAAGTTCAAGGAAACTGCTCCATGGGGGAATTATTTTGGATTAATACATTGGAAACACTTAAAGGTTAAAATGAAGAAATAGACTTTGTTTTTATTTTACACTGTCTGTATTTGTATAACTCACTCTTTTCTCTGTTGGATTTAGGAGGATTAGGAAATACGAATATATTTGGCTGCATCGTTATCAATATGTTCTCCATTACTTCGTGAATCTTTAAAAGCAATACAAAAAATATAACTATATTATTCATTATAGAATATAATACAAATAACAGTGTTAGAAAAGTGTTATTTTTTATTTGATTTTAAAAACTTTAGTACATAAATGAGTGGAATGACATAAGGTTTATGTTGTAATAGGTCTAGTGTATACTTTTGTATTGTGATTGTTAACTAAGCAACGCATATAAATGCATATGGTTTGAAATGTTTCACTATGAAAATATCACGGTATTTAACAAAAACACTGGATTTTGGATATATTAGTTTGGATTTGGATTTCCTTGAGGAAGTCCAATATAGACTGAGCACATGACTTGTTGCATTGTACTTTGGAATGCAGTAAATGGCCTCCTATAAAGGGAAGGAAAAATTAGTTCTGGTTTTGATATATGGTCACATATCCAAAACATTATGGTTTTTTTTTCTCTGATCCAATAAATGCATTTATTCAGAGTTCTTATAGAGTACTTTGAGTTACTTTTTTGTTTAAAAGTAGTATTGTTACAGGGATATAGGGAATTAGATTTAGTACTGCTGTAAGTGGATATTTCTTTATCCATTTTTAGTGTGTGAAATGCAGTGTTCTACAATGCAGTAATACTGATGGCCAACAGAGTGTGCTACAATGCAGTAATACTGATGGC
>WMED01023500.1:0-11436 GCA_019650415.1 Pipa parva
CCCCACTGTATTTGAGGGGCGCTGTCGCATCACCCATAGCCAAACTCACCTCCTCCAACATTCCAATGACAAACCTCCTCTGAGCGCGCTCCACAATGAAGTAAGTGGAATGCAACGGCGCTCCTTGGCTGCTTTGGGTCTTCTCGGCTCTATTCGGCGAATCTACTGATACTCTATACTATACTGCTTAAGAAACAAACTTATCTATGGTACCTCCAGTATCACAGGACAATTCATTTCTACATCATAACATCCTATATTTTGTGTGACTGCTTATTTAGTTTTGTGCTGATGTCCAGGGAATAAGAAATCAACACCTGTAAGACCTGTGGGTTTTTAAATGGCTAAGAGTGAATGAATTGTGTGTTTTATGGACATTATAGGTTTGCACAAACCATATGTTCTCTATAAAATTACATCATAATACAGTTTAATTAGTATAGGACACATAACACAAACACTTCAATAGATTGCATGGAAAATCCACTCCATAGCATGCAGTGTACATAGCAAGCAAATATCTTTTACTGAGCATGCCTATTCTTTACTGGCATGTTAAACTACAGGGAAAAATATTCTATATTCTGTAAGTCTGAGGCATTCCAAGCTGTTTTATAGTGTGTCCTGCTATACTTACTGCTGCCAGAAGTGTGGAACTTGCAATGACATTTGTGAGAGTTATAGCAGGAATTCTGGGAAATACTTGTGACTGTATAACAGCAGTGTGCGTCTGCACAGAAAAACACAAACATAACTGGACCTCCATGTTATTATTGCAACATGAAGACTGGAGATACATTAAGGACACAGGTCAAAGTGTGTCAAGAACAGTTGGGAAATATAGTATTAAAGACAATTAAGATATACACAAACCTACTGTACAATTACCACAGAGCTACAATAAGTGTTTTACAGGGACACTGCCACAACATAATGCGGGAATTTTTCCCTGTAAAATAAACTTTTATATAAGCAGAGGGAACTGTATTTCCTCATACTCTCAACTATCTAGACTTGTAAAATCCACTTCTTACTGGATTTTTTTTTAATAAAAAAAATCTATAAGTCAATTAAGATCAATGATCACATCCCCAGGTGATTGTTTTAGATGTGAGGCTGCAGGTCACTACCATCTAGGATTTTTGTGTTTTTAACAGTAACAAAAAAGTAGCAAATCACACACACCTCTATCAATTCCAGTGCTGAGAACCCTAATGTGTGAGTGTCTGAGACTCTTAGATACATTAAAGTGCACCCGTCGCCAAAAAATGACATGCTAGACTAAACAACTTTGTCATTTAAATATATTAAAAAAATTCTTGCCTTTTAAAAGTTATCCCTCGGTGAATCTGCCTCTCAAACCGACTTTCTGCTAGAAGCCTAGCACAGTGGTCTGCAAACCGCGGCTCACAAGCCGCATTTGGCTCTTTAGCCGCCCTCCCATCTGCCCATGGCTTTTGACATCTATTGTGATGGGACATCAAAGGTCATGTGATCGGGAGCGTAGGCGCTCCTCCCCCTTTGTGGCTCTGGAAGATTTTTTCAAAGGTGGAGGAGGGAGTGAGATGACTCCCTCCTCTACAAAGATTGCCGACCCCTGGCCTAGCAGAAAGTCGGCTTGAGAGGGTTTCATGATGCGATCACATGATCACGCGAGCCTCTATGCTGGGGAGCTCAAAGCATTTGCGCTTTGAACCTCCCCAGCCAGTAACGCTGAAAGCTTCCTCAGTAAGTGACTGGGGAAGCTGTCAGCGTTACTGGCTGGGGAGACTCAAAGCGCATATGCTTTGAGCTCACTTGTAGGATCGCGGTCATGTGCCCAGGCGCGCGTCTAAGCTGTGGAGCTCAAAGCATATGCGCTTTGAGTCTCCCCGCCCAGTAACGCTGACAGCTTCCCCAGTCAGTTACTGAGGAAGCTGTCAGCGATACTGGCTGGGGAGGCTCAAAGCGCATATGCTTTGAGCTCCCCAGCATAGGGGCGCGCGTGATTGCGTCATGAAACCCTCTCAAGCCGACTTTCTGCTAGGCTTCTAGCAGAAAGTCTGTTTGAGAGGCAGATTCACAGAGGGATAACTTTTAAAAGGTAAGTATTTTTTAATATATTTAAATGACAAAGTTGTTTAGTCTAGCATGCTATGCTAGACTAAACAATGTCATTGTTTGGTGACGGGTGCACTTTAAGCCAAAGATAATGTACTGTTTTCAGTGCAATAACAGTTTTTAGACAATTTTAATAAATGTATCTTTCCTATACAAATTAGTAAAGTATGCAGCTATAGCTTATTGTCAGAATAAATTCAATTTTACCACGACTGCAGTTACATATATCAATAAGTCCTGCAGAGGCAGTCTCCATCGGCATCTCTAAAAAGCAACCCTAAAACTCTTATATAGAGATTTATGAATACAAAACCAACAAAAAAGTACTTTCCACTGATACTTAGGAAGGCACATTTGGAGATACAGTACTCACAAAAAGTTATCAGTCATATTTTTCTGTTTCTTTAAGAGCTTGTGTAGTAAGCCAGCCATCCATTGCATACAATTGCAGGAAATTTACTGCTAGACCCAGGTAAACAAAAGAAAAGTTGACAATATATCTGCATCTGTCCACAGTACATTACTGTTTTTTCAACCAGCAAAAGCGTAAGTAGTCATAGAGATACTGCCTTTTAGGCATGCATTAAACAATGTTGTTGGCAAAAACGTTCACTGTTTATTCATTTTAAATACCACAAGCATTATTATTTCACCAGATGAACCAACTGTTAACAATGCCTCATATATAATTTCAGAATAGCTGCAAGAAGTGACATCTCATGGCACTACCATTGCTGGTAAACAATTACATTTTTGCAAGAAGCGCAAAAAGAACTATGCAGTTCCATAATGAAATTCACCATCATTCACCTATCTGTGTTAAACAATGGAAGAAAAGATACAGTCACCAATTGTGCAGTGTGGAAGCAGAAGCCACCAGTAACTGTTGCAGTCGCCATAAGAAGTTGTGAATTTAAACTAAGCCAAAGTGAAATTACATTAAAGAGAAAAGCACAATAGAGTATTTTTTCATTTTAGCCCATCATACATATGATAAACCCCTTTTCTTCACCAGAGGAAACCAGTAAAATGTCAAGTATATGGAACTCAACAGTCAAACCGCATCCATTTATTCACAAATATACCAGGTCCCATGAACCTCGCTTTCCAAATGAACTGTAAGTGGGGCAAACCATTACAGTAATGTCACAGGATGTTCCAGTTTTTAGCAATCTTGCCACCACTAACACAGTTCTTTTCTTCAAGTGCTGCTCAAAGATGTGTGTGCCTTTCTTCCTTCACTTTTCCTAAATTTCCCACTGCATTATTAGCCTCTATATGGGCTATTTATTGACATTTCTGGTTATATGGCTTAGATATTGACATTTACTAGTGACAATTACATGATGTCACTTTTTCTTCCCATTTGTTGTAACACTATTGGTCCCATGAAGTCCATGGGATTTGTAGTATTAGCCTATATAACTACTGTATATCTCAAATGTATCCAATTTCTTTGAGGTTTCATTATTCAGTGTCATGTTTCCACTCCACTCCAATATGATGATATTCTTTAATTTTACAAGGATCTAATAACATTTTCTGCAGTATATACACAAAAATATATGTGTGTGTATGTGTGTGCTACTACTACTGTAATCTGCTTATCTCCACTACAAAGTGGGAAAAAACCTGGACACAACTTTCTCTCCCCACCTTTACCCTTAAACATACATTTAGCATTGTCTCCTAGCATAAAAAATAGGACATAAGCTTTTGTCAGGGTTGGGCCTACATCCCTAGTTTTCTACATAGCGTCTAAGCAAACATTCCTGCCTTCTGCCAATTCCTCATAGACAAAGGATCTCAACTCATAGATTTGTGGAAACATTTTTCTCCTTAATATCAGCTCCTTATAAACACTGATCTGGTGAGTCTCACTTACTGTAGCTCTTTACAGTATCTAAACAATAAATTAGAATACCCACACCATAAATATACAGTTCTATTTATTTGTGAAATCTTGTGTCTTGACTATGTAAAATAAAGAATAAAAAAAAAATCACAAAGATTAGTTGCATTCTGTTTGTTGTAAGCACAATGTTGAAGAAAGTATGCAAAAAAGAACATCTTGAAGGACAAATAGAGAAAGAAAGAAAATAAGAACCTATGAAGTCAAAGAACACAAGATATCACATAAAACTGTTGTTTGTACAATAATATCTGATGTAAGTGCACATCTTAATGTACCAAGTTTACCAAACTTTTATAACCATTAGCTAGTGTCACAAAGGAAACAAATTCATGTGGTGTTGAGTCATGGCGTAATTGTGCAGTAGGGTACTGTGGTCCTCTAACTAGCATTTAATTACTATGCCTTGTAATCTTATTGATCTTGCTTGAACGTTAGACTCTCAATTGACTCTTGAGCACCAGGAAATACATTCTACATACATTTCAGTTAACTAGAAAATTAACTATATCTTAAACATACACAAATAACAATTTTAACAATATTTTACCTCTTCCAGGATGAAGAAACAATTGTTTTATTCTTATGATTACAGTACAGAATTTATAACTAGATGTGTAGGAGATATTTTTATAAACATATATATAATATCTATTCTATATCTATCCTACCATATATATATGGTTCACATCCCAACATGGGAGTGGCAGCATCATACTGTGGGGTTGTTTTGTTACAGCAGGGTCTCGTGTACTTCAAAAAATAGATGGCATTATGAAAAGAGATTATGTGGCAATACTGAAGCAAAATCTGAAGACATCAACTAGGAAGTTATAGCTTCTGGGCGGAAACAGGTCTTCCAAATGGACAATGACTCAAAGAATACTGCCAAACTAATTACAAAGTGGCTTAAGGATAACCAAGTCAATGTTTTGGAGTGGCCATCACAAAGCCCTGATCTCAATCCTATTGAAAATTTATGGGCAAAGCTGAAAAGGCAGGTGCGAGCAAGGTGACCTACAAACATGGCTCAGTTACACCAGTTCTGTCCAGAGAAATGGGCCAAAATTCCTACCAACTATTGTGAGAAGCTTGTGGAAGGATATCCAGAATATTTGATCCAAATCATAAGGGCAATGCTACCAAATATTAATGAAATGTATGTAAACTTCTGACTTTGCAGAAAGTATTAAAAATGCCTTAAAAAAAATTTTCTCTCATTATTCTGGCATTGGGCAAATAAATAATTTTGGTAATCCTAATTGACAGAAAATGGGTAAGGTTTATTCTGATTTTTTTTATCAGACAGTTATAAAAAATAGGCATATGTGTCTGTTTGTATAGTGTATGTAAACTTCTGGTTTCAACTGTATATATATTTATATATATAACTACAGTATACAGAAATTCTGTGAAATCAATATAGTAATAACATAATATGCGTTAGATAAGAAGCACAATATACAAGACACTTTCCATAGCTATATGTGGAATTTTGTGCCTTGAAATATGAGGCACTCTTCAAAGTTAGGGGGTTATTCACTAAAGTCTGAATTGTTGCGTATAGGTGCGAATTCGGCAGATAAAAACAGTCGCAATAGACTGCTACTGTCGCAGTCGCGTATTTATAATGAGAATATTGCTGCAGTCGCGACTTTATTATGGGAAAATTATCGCAATCTTAACTTTAAAAAATTGTTGCAACTTTACAATGGGGAAATTGTAGCGGATTTTCTATGGGAATCCGCTGTTTGCAAATTCAACAGTCGAATTCACACCTTAGTGACTAACCCCCTTAGGTGAAACTCATAAGTACTCAATGAAGCTGGTTGGGTCCATTAATAATGTAATAGTGGGTAGGGGAATAATGAGTTTGATTATAAGCATTGTTTATGTGTCTTATAGGTGTGATTGTATTTATTTATAAAGGCAACTGAAACCATTATTTTGTGAAGCTGTAAGGTATACAAGACAACAGGTAAAAAAGTTTTAGAATGTGTGCTCTAAACTATACTTAGGACTAGTAATATGTACATTCATGCCACAGGACTTAGATAATGAAATGTAAAAGATTAAACTATCATGACAGGTAAGATTACTTAAGATACATACATTTAAATTCAACAAAAACTGTTTTCTGTTAATTAACTAACCTGTGTATAATTTTTTTTTTTACTTAATCAACAGCTGCTAGTGACACACCTACCTCCATTATGCTTAATCCTTCCACACTCGAACTGACTGTGTACTCCGCAGGTTCATGATAAGAGTCATCTAAAATGAGGAAAACATTAGAAGACAAACAGTTATAAGCTAAATTTGCATTTTGGAAGATTTAGTGAAAATAGTAAGAGAAATAAATTATTTAAGAGTATACAATATCCACATTATTATATCTAGACCACACTGCTATGTTTTCTAACTTGCAGCTATCCACAAGGTATCTCTAGCTGCCCTGCCTACAACAACACTCACATCCATATCATTTATCACTGGCCTGGTGTATGTTCCTTTAGGTGTAGGAGAAACAATAGACATTATTGTGATAGCCATGCTTTCCTCCATGGGGGAGAAGCAGGAACAAATTACAAAATGTTTCAGTTCCATGTTGCGTGAGAATCTGTAAATGAGAAGAATGACTAGGCTTTACAGTAGGGCATTCTATTTAGATTTGAGTAACAGATTGGTAAAAAATGGTAGCGTCATAAATTTAATCGCAGTCATTTTATAAGTAAAGTCTTTCCTGTTTAAGCTATTTGGCATTTACCGTATATTATTTACACTTGTAACTATAATGATTAAATGTAATTTGTTTCATGGTAGTTGCACTTTAATACATAACAAACCAGTACTCCAGTACTGTAGATTTCAGGGTGGCTACAAGATTTAAGTGGAAAGCCACATTTGAAATATTTGGCCATAGGAAAATGTGGATAATTATATGCCACTTACTCTTTATTGGTTAGTGAATGACTTTCCACATAAGTATTGCTCAATAACTATCTTCCTGTTACCTCCCTTTTCACCAAGCTGTTTCCAGAAGCATCATTTACAGAGGCCTCTTTAATTAAAGTTATCATTGGCGAGAACACTAATAAAAATACAACATGACATGACAGGAACACTAAAACCTGATTAATTGTACAGCAAAAAGAGCTATAATATCAAGATCCTTAATAAAAGTTTGAGACCATTCCAAACTGACATGGCATTAACTTCCCAAGATGGTCAACTAGCCTCATTAGATATAAAATAGTTGTAAGTCAATTCAGACAAAAACAAATGAAATAGTCACCCAAACTGGCCTTGTACAAAATGTGAACTTATTAGCTTACCTTAAAATTGGAATTGTGTATAAACAGAAGTGTATGATGTTACATTGTAATGTTATCATTTTCATTCATCAAATACACTTGAGTATCTTATGTACATTATAATATATAAAGTATAACATCCAGATAAATACCTTGCAGTTCGTCACTTTCAGTTGTTTCAATTTTGTCCATTAGGTCATTTGAGCTCCATTTTGTGATTTCTTTGGGCAAGACCTCCTCATTGTCTGACAGATCTTCTAAAGAAAATGAAAACACTTGTTATTATATTGACAAATGCTGGATTGAGAAATACATAGTATCATGGTGTTCAGCAATAATTAACTTCTAAGAATACAGATGCATGCATGTTTTCTGTCCTTGTTATTAAAAATAAACATATGCTTGATGGTAGAAGGTCCAGCCGATATGAAGTACAGATGAAGTTTTGCTTTTAGACACCTGCATACAGCTGAGGATGTGGAATATAAAACAGCAAAGCAACAAAAAATGCAAAAAATGTTTTACCTGACTTTAATGAAATGGACCACTATGGGAAATTTTACATAAGAGACACAAAAAACATAAGGTTTGGCATGTCCTACAGCTAAGCCATCCATTTCTTTGATCCCCCCCCCCCTTTAGAAAATCTGGTTTTGAAATTCTAGTGCAACTTCAGTCACAGTTATCCGCTACCCTTACCATGAGCATCAAAGAACTCATCATCTGAGCTTTCGTCTGAGTCTCTGGCAATACTCTGCATTCTCCACTCTGATATACTGTGGCGAGATGGGCTGGCTGTGAACGACAAACATGAAAAAGTCAAAAACGTGCACAGCATGGCAGGATTATGATGAAGAACTGTTTGTAGACCATCAAGTTTTCAGAGGACATTTAATAAGAAGAGATTATACAGTTTCAGGTGTAGCTCATGCCAACTTGCTCTGAGACAGGAAGGCACGGTTACCCCATTCAAACACATGCTTTTAAATCTCCTGCAGATGGAATAGGAGGCCTACTGTACACACTGTAACTGCAGTCAGACCTTTAATTAAAACAAGGAATGTAACTTTTTGCCTGAGAACATACTCTGCATTATTTCTTGGCAGAACATCTTTTTTTTTTTTTAATATAATTTGACATTTTTATTGGTTTTATGTAATAGATACAATGAAGTTGATACATAGAACAGTAAAGGACAGCATTTTTTATATTTTAGTCATCTACAGTATAAATGTAGTATTCATTTTCACGCATTTAGTAAAAGGTAATACAGACATTATGTTTTCCCATATTATTATTTATTTTTTTTTTTTACTGGGCTAGGTATTAGTTGGGCATGTGGGATACCATCTAGGAAATCCAACCATGGGAGCCATAATAGTTCACCTTCATAAGTTCTGTTAAGAATATGGTCTCTGATCATTTCCATCATTTTAATCTAATTGACTTTACATATGAGGTCATTTCTATTTGGTATGTTATGGTTTCTCCAAGAAGCTGCAGGGAAAGACCTAGCTGTGCTAAGTATACAGGTGGCTAATTTGCATTTACTTTTGGATTGTAAAGCTCTAATTGGCATTCCCAGAGGTAATGTCTGAAGATTTTCTCTAATGTAAGTACTGAATACTAATGTGAGTCTATCTGCTCTCACACACCAAAACTGACAGGCTACTGCGAGTCCAACATATGTATATAAAGGTGCCTTTCTCAACGGATCCCAGAGAGTAAGAGTTATCTTTCATCATCAGGTGTGCTGACACATAGTAACAGCTGAAGATTATTTTGTATGCTCTTTTTTAGTGGAATCAAAGAATGAAGATTTATGTGTGGAGAAACTATTTTAAGCCTGTGCATAGGACAACTACTGTTCCACAGACAAATAGACATAATTAATCACTCTAAACATTACCTAAACTGTTCTCTACTGTTTTCTAAGGACAGAGCAAGTGAGTTATAAATGTGGTCAATAACAGAAGGCACCTGGCCTACTGTTGCCAAAGGCAACACAGGCCCTCCTCCCTCCCTGCATGTGCACTGCTGCAGTAATCTTTTGGTTATGCTATTGGGTGGCTGGCCAATCAGCTGTGTGACACACCTGAAGCCAACTGCATTTGCACAGTTCAAACATTAGAAATAGAGCTGGCTGCAAGCATCAGCAGCAGATTTCAAAACATCATCATACAATGAGGAAAACAAAGTTTTAAATACATTTGTACAAATATAACAACAACAACAAAATGAGCAGCATTTTTCAATTATTTTAGCTCAGTAAACCAGGTTTTGCCTTATTAAAAAATAGCAGGATTTGTGAATTTGCTTTGTGAACAGACATTTTATGTGAAAATTAATTTTTAATCCTCCTGCTCCAACTGATGGAGAATCAATCCCTCAATATTATAAAACACACCTGGCAAAGAGTCTAGAGAAATCAGTTGCAGAAGCTTTGTATGCTAAAATCTAAGGCTAACAACTACAAACATTTGACTCAGAAAATAACAAGCATTACGTTACAGACAGGCTCACCAAAAGCAATATGGAATGATCCATGTTTAAGATTCAGATAGAGAAAGAACTAGAAAAAGAAGCACACGTATATATCTATGTTACTGTTTTCAAACAGCTGTCATGTTTAATTCCAAAAGCCTAGACATTTATAGACAACCAAAAGGGCTTTCAGCATGAATGAGCAAGTAGGTGAGCTTTTACTCAAAACTTGCCTGTGTCAGGCTACATATCTTTTTGGGCTCCTATACCCTTAAGGGGTAATCCTGGAAAAGGAAAGCTTTGAAAATGAAATATGACAAGTGCACACCACCCAGAGCTCAGAATATATAATTACCATAATCTTTACCAGTATATTTTCATTTCATTGTATGAATTCCCACCTCCACAAGTCAATTTTCTCTATGAATGAAGTAGTTTTAAACCCTTTTCAGCAATAAATATGCTGTGTTTTAATGGATCTCCAGCACTGAACAGGTTATTATTAAGATGTCCTTGCTATCTGCATATGCGGCATGCTGCTTTGTCCAGTATTCTTTGTGTTTATTCTCCGGAAACGAAGGCAGCAGGGAACAAGCGATGTGCTCTAGTTCTCCACTCATGCATATCAATTGTGAATCATAATTCACCTTTTAGATACAGCTTCTTCAGGGCCTGGCCTGCTGGATTAAGCTCTGAGATAAGGATTTCAGGCTGGGATCAAGTTGGGTTTGTTTTGCAGTGATTCAAATTTTAAGTGGAGTTTTAGACAAAAAAGGACAAGCACTGCGCATCTTAGTGATGATGTGCACACATACTGGGTATTATTAAAAGAGATATCGTCAGCCCCAAATCTTACTCTTTGTTTAAAGGTCAAGATACCTTACATTTTTAAATGCATCATAAATTGCTGACTGGCTTAATCAAATGGACCCAGAGCTTAATGCACAGTAGGTTACCTTGTTATATATAAGATAGATCAATGCCTAGTTTGATACTTTAAGGGTACATTTAATTCCAAACCTCTGAGTACACAAAAAAATATTTTTCTTTAAACGCTATTGATTTTTTTTTTTTTTTATATAATTCTTGGTTTCCCTGGTAGAGTGGCTAAAGAACAAGAACATTTAGGGAAAACTAAACACTGAAAGAAACTCATTGTTCTGCCATAATAATGGAGAGCAGGCTGCAAACGGTTGGAGAGAAATGCAATTTACCTTATTGAGTACAGCAGCATTTATGTTGTGCTGGAACATGTACACGGTGGTATGTTTGTTACACAGACTTGTGACTGTATGTGCATATCAAAACTATCAACTGTAAGTGACAGATCTTGTTTGATAACTTGTGAACTGTGTTTATGACAAAGTGTTTAAGAGTTTTAAAACCTGCCACTGCCTGACACAATATGTCTATACAATCATAACTCTGTGCACTGCTCTGCAGAAGTCTAGAAATAGACTAATGTAAAGTGGCGATTGGTGTTTATACTCATTCTACACACATCCCTCTATATAACAGAGTAAAATCATTCCTTATATAGGAATAAGAGTGAATATATTATCTCACTAATGCATGTACAAACCCCAAAATCAGAAAAGTTGGCACGTTGTGTAAATCGTAAATAAA
>WMED01023501.1:0-11436 GCA_019650415.1 Pipa parva
TGTGCTACTAATGTAAAGTATACTAGTAATGTAAAGTATGTGCTACTAATGTAAAGTATGGCTACCTTTCCATCGAAAAAATCTGATTGAAAAACTCGAGTGATAATCTCGTGGGATAAACTCAAAAAGCCAAGATCGGTCTTTTCAGCTTTAATAACTCTCGCCCTTAAGGGGGAAATACTTAAAAATCACCTCCATCGCTCCACTGCTGACTGCTACTTCAAGATCAAGCTGATGTTCTTTTCTTCTGCTGCAGCAAATCCTCTTCACTTCATATTTTCTCTTCAATGTCAAACTTCTTCTAAACATGTGCAGAAGAAAACAAAACAGGCAATGAGAAGGCAAGAGAACTGTGACACTGCAGCAGAAGAAAAGAACGCTGCTTACTCTTGAGGTAGCAGTTAGTAGTGGAGTGATGAAATTGATGGGTAAGTATTTACCCCTTTAAGAATCATCCCTAGAAAACAACAAGCTTGGATCTCATTTTTAAAGGAACACTCCGGCCAAAATTTTAAAAAATGCATGTGTTAATAAATACGAATTACTAACTTTTATTAAATGAATTTTAATTTTGTCCCTAAAATGAAATAACTTGCCTGTTTAGAAGCACTTCCATGTTTATGATTCCATCTTCATCTGTGCCGCTGACTCTAAGGTGTCCTGGAGCTGGAACTCTTCACAGCCGCAATCTTCTCCATTCAATGTGCAGCCCGGTGCCGGCATCTCCTAATAGTCACATGGGAGAGTGGCGCATCATCAAGGGGAGACGGGTTGATGATGCGCTGCTCTCCCATGTGACTATTAGGAGATGCCGGCACTGGGCTGCACAGTGAAAGGGTTAAGAACGCGTTTCAGCTCCAGGACACCTTAAAGTCGGCGGGACAGATGAAGATGGAATCCTAAACAAGGAAGTGCTTCTAAACAGGTAAGTTATTTCATTTTAGGGGCAAAATTGAAAATAAAATGCATTTAATAAAAGTTAGTAATTTGTATTTACTAACACATGCATTTTTCTCAATTTTGGCCAGAGTGTTCCTTTAAGATATGATTCAAAATGATTCATAGAATTACAAACTGCATACTGTACACAAAGGGTGAAATTTACTAAGGGCGAAACGATCGCCCAAAGTTAATTTCTGTTCGCACGTGCAGAATTTCGATAGATTTGCGATCATGCGATCGTGAATCTATCAGAATTCTGATCGTGCGATTGCAAATCGATCGGAATTCCGCAAGTGTGGTAAATATTGCGATCGGGCAGATTAAATCCGCCCTTAGTAAATTTCGCCCAAAGATATTCCAAAATAAACATCATTTTTTCCCTTGAAATAAGCAGGCATAAATTGTGCCCATTAGTCTATCAAGCGAAATTTAATAATCACGGAAAAGGCATACTACATTAGTAGCTTGGCTACCTTTCCATTCGATCAAAAATTTTCTGCCGGTAAATATCGATCGGAAAAATCTCACGATGTTTACCGCGAAAAACTGCCGAGCTCTCGCAGGAGTAAATTTGGAAAAGCGAAATCAGACATTTTTCCAAGTTTAATAATTTTCGCCCATTTAATATTAACTTATCTGTGTGATGCATCTTTTTGTAGTTCTTTGTGGTGATAGGAGAAGACTGAGGCTTGTTACCTTCATGAATACGATACAATAAGAGAAACCCAGAAATAAAGAGCTCTGAACAAATAGACACCCACTCAGATACACATATACACACTACTATAGCAAAAGGCCTTCATGAACCCGTAATGTTCCTTGGTTAATGGCATTCCACGAAATCACATGGTGTTAGTTTTTCTATTGGCTGGTTGCCTAGAGAATGTATATGGACAAAATCTTTTAACCAGTGTTATTTAACATCTGCACAAGGTTTTTTTTTTTTTAAACAAAGGAACAGATATTCAAGTCTGCAAGGGTGGAGGCTTCTCTTTTAAGCTTTATGTTTCCAGCATTTGACCTGAGGTTTAAGTTAATTACAGACATGATGATTTCATGTAAAAAAATAAAAAAAGTTTTAGCCCTTTGGTGCAATTACATTTTTCGGTAGACTGAGATTGTCAGCATGTTATTTGTGGGTTTCAGTTGTCTTATTGCAAATAGTAAGGCTGGGACACATGTACTGTATATGTAATGCAAAGATGAAGATGGCAACCTCAGTCAATGTGTCTTTAAACTTTACCAGGCTATATGGAATTACAAAGATTACACTGTTTCTAAAAGTAGTGAAAAAAAAAAATTAATTTATATGAATTAATTTAATTGAAAACTATTTATGGTTTGGTAACCAGTTAGACCCAATACTTAAAAATCTGGATTAAAGATGAGCGCTAGGTTTTATTCTACAACTTATAGTTCATTTCAGAGGGTAATCGTCATAAATAAAATATGGTTCAGTCCAGGGAGTCTTCCCTAAAGTAAAGCAGGTCCCACATCACTAATGTAGCCCTGCATGATGTCCTCCTTTGGTCCTGCAAGCTTATCTAGACATGTCCCACATTCTTCATACCCCTTTCTGTGTAAAATTTTGTTGTTTTTTTTTGCATGATCATTCAAAGGTTTGCCAAAAAGAAGGGGGTCAGCTTTTATTTTCAGTCCAAAGCTTACTTTAAATTCAGTTACATTTCAAATCTTCCACTCCAAGTCTTTTGACGTCATAAAGTCTTATGAGTGGATGAATTTTTTTCTTAACTTTTCTTCCTCTCGTTAAACTTAGAGCAAATGGTATCTCAAAAATAATCCTTTCCTTTAAACCATTTTAATCTATTTTACTGACGTAATCAAGGATTATCAGGTGGGGCCTATCATATGCTCCATTTATCAGGCACCAGAGATCCAAAGGAAGAATTCCTAATTCCTATAATTGTATAAAGATGCACTGAAGATAGACAGTATGTGATCACATGCATTGTTCTATAATATATTTAATTAATAATTGGAGGTATTAAGTTGTACTCAAATTACAATTACGTTGTAATAAGAGAAATTATTATATTTATTGAATACAGCAGTTAGGCTGCTTACGTCTGCGTTGTCCTGAATCTTACTTTAACCAGAATATTAATTCTTTTGGCTACTGGTAAGGAGGTTGAGAGATACTACTTTTTCCTTCAATCCAACTAAATCGTGTTTGAAGCACTATGAAATAAGTAAACGATATGTAAATGTAAAGGGAAAGTGTAACAGTCAATAAATAAAATAAGTGAATTGATTAAAAGGGCACTATAATGCTGATATAACTGCATACATACATACATATAAAACTCCTTTATACTAAGCCAATTGCTGACACAAATAGTTTAAAAAAAATAAATAAACATTTAGGGAAGAAATAATGCTTGCCGTTTGTTTCCCTTAATTAGTTTTCCTGAGAGCTGACGTTTTGTCCTCCCCCTCCCAAGTTAGTTAACAGGAGAAGAAAAAAAAAAGCTGCCTGGCTGCTATTGGTTAAGCAGTGTGCTGACCTTTTGGCTGCATAAATTAAGTTGGAATGCAGGAGATTACAGAGGGAAAGTTGACTTGTGCACATGTAGTAAGTAGGGAAAAAATTTCCGGGGGAGGGAACCTTTTCATGGAAAACTGGCCAGTACACGTCACACACACATTTCCTGGTGCGGGAGTTTATCAGTGCTGCCTACTCAATCATTCTGCATCACAAGAAACATCTACTGGGGAGAAACGCTTCTCACTAAGGTATAGTACTGCTTATGTCAAGATGTAATCTGACTATAGTTCCCCTTCAACTTCCTAGAAACAGAGAAAAATGCACTGCACAAAACACTCAAAAATCTGAGCCCACATTGTACCATAGTCACCTTTCCCAATTATATGGACTTTGCAGTATCCTAAATGTGACTTCAACCATTTATATTGCGGTCTCACAGACTTTATTCTTTAGTAGCTAATTAAAATAGTTGAACAATTGGCAGTTGTTACTAATTACAAAATATTTTCTATTTTTTGTTTTTTTTTAATGTAAGCATTGCTTCAAAGGACATTGCATCTGGTTAACTCCCGATATTCTCAGGCAAGATGGAAACTGGGGACAGTGGAGCAAGTTTGGATCTTGCTCTCGAAGCTGTGGCACAGGAATAAGATATAGAACACGAAGTTGTGACAATCCACAGTAAGATCATTTGTGGCTTTGTATGTAGCTGTGTCATGCACGGTGTCCTCTTTCTCCTGTCCTCCATATGTCTACTAAATGTTCTTTTCCATTGATATATATATCTTTCTATCCTTTCTCTGCTGAATTTATCCAACCAAAGAAAGGCATCTCTCCTAATAACTTAGCATTCCATTGCTTGCATTAGCTGCTTGAAGAAACAGTCCAGCCTGATTAATAAAAAGTAATGTGTGTTGTAAATGCATTATACATTTTTTTTCTAATATACTTAGTCAGCCTTTTATGTGAAGAAAGGTATTAATTATTCCATCTGTGTAGCAGTACACAGCTTCTTCTGTGTTTACTTCCTGGTTGGATTCTTGTGTCACTGACACAACGGTGTCTCAGGAAGGTCAAAATTCATAGTTAATGAATAACCATGGGCAGTTACAATACTTACAGCTAATGGTGTATGCTGTCAGTAGCAAGCGCTAATATTAAGCATGAGAGAGAGAGACCAAATCCATATAAAAAGAAAGTCAATGTTTCAGTCCTTTCTTTAACAATTGCTTGTGCTGGGTTTACTACACCTTTCAGAATAAAAAAAAAAAGGTGGATGACAGCTTAAAGGTTCTGATTGGTTATTTAGCATTATCCAGCCTGTCAGTCAATTCCTTAACTCAAGGTTCCAAACTGAACTGCTGAACAGGAAGTGGCAGAGAGAGGGGAGGAGCTTTAGTACCAAACTGTCCCTAAATAGTAAAGGGTGGAAATAAATAAATAATTTATATGACAAAAAGCGTTGGTTTAACTTTTATTTAACAGTGCCAAACAGACAGCAAATAACTCTTGGTGCCTAAACTGTTCCTTTAAACTTCAAACCAATTACCTTTAAAAGTGACCTTACAAATTCATCATTAACAAATCCAGTGCAAGCAGATAAAGGTGCACTATAGGGCTGATATAACTGCACACACACATATAAAACTCCTTTATACTAAGCTAATTGCTGACACAAATAATTAAAAAAAAACATTTAGGGAAGAAATAATACTTGATGTTTGTTTCCCTTAATTAGTTTTTCCTCCCTCCCCGCCCCTGCTCCCCCTCCTCTTTCTGTTCTGCAAGTCAGGTAACATGAGAATAAAAAGCTGCCTGACTGCTATTGGTTAAGCCAGTGTTTTTCAACCTTTTTTATTCAGGGGAACCCTTTGATGTAATAAAATTTTTGGAGGAACCCCTAGAGATACGGAAACCCTAGAAATCGCATAAAGCGCGTGACGCCATTGACGTCTACATACCCGACAGGTCACAGAGGGGATGATCCAAGGCTGCGATCTCTCTCTGATGTGTTGGGTTATTATGCTGATTGCTAATGATGTAGTCTCGGTCCCTGCTAACAGTGATCGCTGTCAGATCACTGTTAGCAGGGACAGAGTTCGAATCATTAGCTATCGGCATCATTACCCGGCTCATCAGAGAAAGATCGATGCGATCTCTCTGATGAGCCGGGTAATGATGCCGATCAACCAGTGTGTCGCGGAACCCCTGGGTTGTCCTTGCGGAACCCTTGGGTTCCACGGAACCCCTGTTGAAAATCACTGGGTTAAGCAGTGTGCTGACCTTTTAGCCGCATAAATTAAGTTGGAATGCAGGAGATTACAGAGGGATAGCTGACTTGTGCACATGTGCTAAGTAGTAAGTGGGGTAAAAATGTCTGAGGGAGGGTAGCTTTTCATGGAAAACTGGCCAGTACATGCCACACACACATTTCCTTGTGCAGGAGTTTATCAGTGGGTGTTTTCAATGTGATTTTGATTTTTAGTGCAAAATGTATTAAACTCAGAAAGATCGTTCTCAGTCTTTCCAGGTTTATCGTGCAAGAGCTTGCAGTGTTCCCGCGAGATTACCGCATGAGTTTATTTAATTGAGTTTTTCAATCTCGATTTTTCAAATTTTTCAATGGAAAGGTAGCCATACTTTACATTAGTAGAATGGCTACCTTTCTATCGAAAAATCGAGATAGAAAAACTCACATGGTAATCTCACAGGAACGCAGCAAGATCACAAGCGATAAACTTGGAAAGACTGAGGGTGGTCTTTCCGAGTTTATCAAATTTCACCCTAGCTAGGGCAAAATTTATTAAACTTTGAAAAGCCGATTACGCTTTTCAGAGTTTAATAACTCAAGAGAATGATTTGAATGTTTCTCCCGGTAAGTATCATGATATTTGACTCGTGCGATACTTGCCATGACAAACTTTTTAAATTAAATATATCCATGGAAAGGTAGCTATACTGTATGGCTACCTCTCCATGGATATATTTAATTTTAAAAAGTTTGTCACGGTAAGTATCACGATGCAAATCTCGCGATACTTACCAGGAGAAACTTCAAATCCTTCTCCTGATTAAACTTGGAAAAGCATAAACGGCTTTTTCGAGTTTAATAAATTTTGCCCATTTAGAGTAGAAAACTGGCAAAGGGAAAGTGTAGCCATGTGAAAAAGATAATTAAAGGGGACATTTCTTTTTAAACAACTGTTACTACCTTGGACACAATTTGTGAGGACTCTATGAAGTGGAGCCTTACCTTTACTGTTCGTTATGTAACATACACATAACTAATGCTCTATTTTGTTATTAGCCCTGCTAACGGTGGTCGTACTTGTTATGGTCCAACCTATGAGCTGCAGCTTTGCAACACAGAAGATTGCTCTACAGATTATAATGACTTCCGGGAAGAACAATGTAAACAGTGGGACCCATTTTTTGAATACCAGGATTCAAAACATCATTGGCTTCCATATGAGCACCCCGATGGTAATCTGCATTCTGTTCTTATTGCACTATTATCATTTACATATTTATTATTTAGCTTGACACTAATGAATATGGGCACTTTTAATTTTGCAGTCCAGAAATATTGACTTTTAAACATACATTAACGCCTTAAAAATAGTGAAGGCCCGGCCACAGAAAGAATGAATGATGAATCTGGTGCCTACATTGAAAATTAGGATCATTCACCACTGATTCACTTTCCAAAGTTGGGGAAATTAGCATTCACAGGGTTGTTCCATTGATTGAGAAAGATTGCCAGAAAACATTTTAAAGATACTATAAAAGTTTAATTTCTATTATTAAAATATTCTTATTTAAACATTGATCAATGCGCCATATTGCTCCTGCTCTATGCAGTCAACGTTATTACTAGCTAGATCCAGCATAGATATAGATTAGTATAATACACTTAGGGGGGGGATTTCTAAAAGTAATTTTGATGTATTTACCATAATTGGATCCTTTTCACCATGTTATCTCAGTTGTTTTTCCTTTTCTCCAAATTATTATCACTAAACTTTACATTACTTTCAATGGAGCGCCCTTTCCATCGATAATGATATCTCTGACCTTGTCGATGGGGACTTAGAACAAAATATTCTAAACCATCTCCATAAGGAATAATGGGTTTTCACCTCCCTCAACCAGGCGAACACTTTTCAGCGATAAAAGAAGGGGCTTAAAGAATAACTTTATAAGCTATATCAATATTTTTGACCTAATTAAAGGTATATCGATATACCAGGAGAAACGTTTTCAATTTTTTTATAAACATCCCCCTAAGAATGTGAGTTTGAACTGTATTTAACTTTGTGGGTATGATGACAATCCATTAGACTAGAGAAATAAATAAAATATTGGCACCCCTATAGTCTCTCGTAACCTTTATTGTGGGATTTTGTAATAAATGAAAGTTTGGATTTCTTTCCCACATGTGACTTTACTCTTCTCAGAAAGGAGAGAAGACAGAGTATTGTAGTTGGTATCAATGCATTTCCCCTGAATAAAAAACAGTTTAACAAATTACATTTGTGTTCGTATAAGGGTTTTATAGACTGAGCATTAAAAGGGCCACAGAATGTCATATTTTATCAGATCATCAAATATCTTGTCATTGCCTAAACACATCGGGAGAAATGGTAAAAAATAAAAGCGCTAAAATAATAACAGCTATTCATCATTAAAAGCGCGCCTAGTAATAACTTAGGGTTTGTAAAAAAATTGTTAGTAATTTGTGTCCTTCTTTTACACCCTGTGCAGGACGAAATTTATTAAACTCGGAAAGACTGCTCTCGGTCTTTCTGAGTTTATCGCGCTAAATCTCGAATTGTTCTTACATGATTTTTTTTTATATCAATTTTTCGATGGAAAGGTAGCCATACTTTACATTAGTAGTAAAAATCGAGAACGAAAAGTCGAAAAAAATCTCATGAGAACAATGCGAGATCTAGCGCGATAAACTTGGGAAGACCACTCTCGGGGGGGGGGGGGGGGGGGGGGGGGGGGGGGGGGGGAGTTTAATAAATTTCAACCAAAAATGTTAACAAAAAGTTAGCGATTTCCGTTTGTGTGCCTTTTTACCTTAGTAACTGGTTTCTATAAAAAATGTTAGCAATATTGCAATCTTTTTTCTTTTTACAATAATCAATCCTTAATCTGAAAGGAGAGGACACAGATGGGAACTACTAACACTTAAACAAACCAGTCATTAGTGTAAAAAAAGGACTTAGTAAATGGGATTTACTAACATTTTTTTACAAAAATGCGTAACAGTGTCTTTAATGCGAGGTTCAGCCAGGCATTTGCTTTACTCCTTAAAATTGTGCTAAGCTTCACACATCAGTTGTGCCTGGTCTTAAACACTGAAGGGGGTTATTCACTAAGGCGTGAATTCAACTGTCGAATTTGCAAACAGCGGATTCCCATAGCAAATTCGCGACAATTTCCCCATTGTAAAGTCACGACAATTTTTAAACTTAAGAGTGCAACAATTTTCCTATAATAAAGTCGCGACTGCGACAATATTTTCATTATAAAGATGCGACTGCGACAGTAGCAGCCTATTGCTACTGTCTTTATCCAGCAAATTCACACCTATACGCAAGAATTCGTACTTTAGTGAATAACCCCCTTTTCTCAAAAATAAAAAACTGGCGCAGCCAAGGTGACATTAAATTTGACATTAATTCCTGTTGATACATTTCCCTCGTGATTTCTTGATTTGGCAACTATGGAAAATTAATTTTTCATAAATTTAGCATCATGAGGACCTCTTCAACAGACCTTTTTAATTTTTTTTTTATTGCTTTACTGCTTTCCATTATCTCATATCTAATGAAATGCTTTATTTACTAATCAAAACAATTGGATCTAGAAAATGTTTGAATTTACTCTGTTTTCTTAGAGAAAGAAAGATGTCACCTTTATTGTCAATCAAAAGAAACTGGAGACGTGGTATATATGAAGAGATTAGCACATGATGGGACACGTTGCTCATATAAAGATTCTTATAATGTTTGTGTTCGAGGTGACTGTCTGGTAAGTAATATTATGCATGTTCAGTATTCATGGCTAGTAACCAACTGTTTTATAAAGGTTACCAATTATCTGCTATGAAAGCTGCAGTAAAATAAGGAAAATATTGCATTCCCATAAATTTTGGGTGAAATTTATTAAACTCGAAAAAGCCCGATTTCACTTTTCCGAGTTTATTGGGGGATGGGGGATGTCTTATTTTCGGGGAAACAGGATAGTACAAACATAACTAAAGTATTTTGGTGGTACAATGGCAAGAACAAAAAATAATGAAAATAAATGAGAAAAGCTGTTTGAAGAACAGAGATTGTCAGGTGATAAAATAGATTTCTAAAACATTTGATATTGATTTCAAAAACTGGCTACTGTATTATAAAGGAAACTATTTCGCCTTCTGTTATTTTTGAGGATTTTAAAGTGCATCTGTGAGCTTGCAATCGTTCATGTTAAGCAAAGTCAATCAATTGATTAGCTAAATAATAATGGATACTTGCAAAAAATTGGGGTAGTCCTGATTTCCAGATCTGGAAGTCGCCATTTTCGATAGGACCTGCCATTCAAAAGGTATTTCCACACCCCTAAATATTTTTGGCTCATTTCTCCATCATGCGTGTCTTTACTATGAAAATATTGCCGCAGTCGCAACTTTACTATGGGAATATTGTAGTGGTAGTAACTTTAAAATTGATAGCGGTCATGATTTTACAATGGGAAATTTGTCAAGGTCGCAGATTTGCTGTGGGAATATATCAAAATGTCAATCATATATATGATGCTTCCTCTTAGCCCCGCCCAACCTGACTCGAGAAAGAAAATTCGAGCTGACGGGGACACAGACAATAAGAAACAATATTCAAACAATGATAGAGGCAAACAACATGGTTTTAGCTGTATAGAGAAAGTTCCCTAGGGGAGTGGGTAAAACACTTCCTTAAGTAGGAAAAGACTGCTGTTCCCACGGTACGTCCGTCATAGTATCAATAGTAGCCAATATATCCAAAAAAAGGGAAGCGGGCAGACCAGGTTGTGAACTACCAAATAATTTAATAGTGTTGCATCTTACATGTTTCGGGCACTGGGCCCTTTATCAAAAGACAGTGCTACCGTACAACATCATGGTTTAAATAGACTGCATAAGTTCCTCCCCTCTGCTGTGGACCTATCCATGCCATGATTAAGCGCTTAGGCGCGAAACGCGTAGGTCCTCCCTACTTACCGTTTCTTGTCATCCAGCATGGATTTTTAAATGACATGAAATAAAAATTTTGTTTTTACGCAACGGTGTGCCGGAGAACAACTGTTTTTTCAGAACAACAGGGTGTCATTTTTCCAGTTTCCCCAGCACCACCTAAAGTTATCCGTGAACCTCCTGCTCCTGAACCAATGGAAATAGATGCTGTTCGGGGTCCATTATCTCCCGATGAAAAAGCACGCCGCAGAAAGGGGGGTTTATGTTTATATTTTGGCCAGCCCGGCCATTTTGTTTCTGTCTGTCCGAATAAAGTTAAACTCGCTATTAAAGGAAGATCAACTTACCCTGGCATTTTGACTCCAGTTCTTTCAGCCTTTGATATAATTACTGAGAGATCCTGCTCTGGTCATTTTCTGTGCCCCATTCAGCTTGCACTATCTAAGGGAACCCTTGAGCTCAATGCCATGATAGATTCTGGGGCCAGAGCGAACTTTTTGGACATAGAGTTTGCACGGGCTCATCACATCCCAACTTGTCAACTGGCGGTTCCTATTAAGATGAGAATGGTGGATGGGTCTCAGTTAAGTTCTGGACCAGTTAACCTAGAAACATTGCCCCTCGTTATGAACATTCAGCCGAACCATTCTTAGTTCATCAAGTTCCTTTTAATATCCTCTCCTCAATTCCCAGTTATATCGGGAATCCCTTGGTTGTCCTGTCAGAATCCTCGCATCAATTGGAAGAAAAGGAACTTAAC
>WMED01023502.1:0-11436 GCA_019650415.1 Pipa parva
GTGGTGGAACTTGCACTATTGGTGACTGACTAAATACTTTTTTTCCCCACTGTATCACCATATTCAACCTACTTCTCTCCAGCTGTGACTGACCTGCCGATCCAGGCAACCTGCAGTAGGTCTGATCATTCATTTTTTTCTTTTGTTCAGAGTGAAATGGTTAAAGAGCTGGACGGACACGTATTGAAGTGTGTGAAGGATCAGAATGGAAACCACGTGGTGCAGAAATGCATTGAATGTGTCCAGCCTCAGTCGCTTCAGTTCATTATCGATGCATTTAAGGGACAGGTTTGTGACTGTTCAGTGTCCATGCCTTATTCTTCTTTTGGGGGAAACACTGCTTCATCATTTTATAAGACAATTTCCATTCATTTTTTGCTTATGACCTGTTGTGGTATCTGGCTTAAACATGGAATCTATTTAGGGTTCTTCTTAAGGTTTAAAATAGTAATTGTTATACGTGTCAATTAAACCAACATGCAAACAACTACTTTTATATAAAAATAGTATGATGAGAGCTAGCCACAACAATTGAGAACCTGGTTTCATTAACAAATGGCCCATATAATACTTATATAGCCAGTGTTTTAGGAACCATCCTAGGCACCAACCTGTCATACTGTTCCCTTCAGGCTCCCTACCAGACTATATTTAAAACCATAAATCAATGCGCTGGGGATGGCCCTGCTCCATAATTTGTCCTGTGCAATATTTTTATGACCAGAATGGAAAAAGCACCCCACAAAGAGTATTGTAACTGTGAAATGTTGTGTGATTTGCACTCTGCATTGTCTCCAGTAGTGTATAAAGCAGCATGTTTAACGTTTCCTGCTCAGCAACACTTGCTTATTGGATTTGCTCATTAGCATTGTTTTTCTGATTAAAGGTGTATGTGCTTTCCACGCATCCTTACGGCTGCAGAGTGATACAGCGCATTCTGGAGCATTGCACACCTGAGCAGACTATGCCCATTCTGGAAGAACTGCACCAGAGCACTGAACAGTTAGTGCAGGTACATTTTCCAAAAAGCTGACAAAGCCCCAAGTTACATTCTCTTTCCATTGTTAGGAACATTAAACATTTTCTGCTCTTCTTTCAGGATCAGTATGGCAATTACGTTATCCAGCACGTTCTCGAACATGGTCGTTCTGAAGACAAGAGTAAAATTGTATCTGAAACAAGAGGGAAGGTCCTGGCGTTGAGCCAACACAAATTTGCCAGGTATGAAAAAAACAAATGGTTTTGTAGAGACGGTAAAAGAATAATTTCTGGTAGTCAATGCCAATGCCTCATCTTAAGCTATTGTTCAACACTCTTCTACAGAATCTAATGGAACACTACCATAAGATACAGAGTAATGGTTACACTTAGTAATAAGTGTACGTGTCACCCAAGAGAACTTTCTACCACATGTGGGTTGGGTGTTCATTAGTGTAAAGTTTATTGTAATGAGTACATACCCAAATACTTCTTTCTGATTTAATGGTGGATTTTGTATCTTTATTACTTTACTTGTTAGCTTTTAGTTAAAATCCAAAACTATTTATAGAGATAACACACAGATTGAAATTCCCATTGTAATCTTTCTTAGAAAAATTTCAATTTCCCAATTTCAAGTTAGTCCAGCTCCGTTGACCTTGCATGGTCCATTTTGCTCTTGGATTACACTTTGTCTGTCCAGTTGCCTGCAGTTGCCTTGAATATTCAGCACAGTTAACATTTTATCTGGCCTAAATTTAAGTATGTTTGAATAAAATGCATTTATTTATTACTTGCCCTTATAGCAATGTTGTAGAGAAGTGTGTGACTCACTCCTCCCGTGCTGAGCGAGCACTGCTAATTGATGAGGTCTGCTGCCAGAATGATGGTCCTCACAGTGCCTTATACACCATGATGAAGGACCAGTATGCCAACTATGTGGTGCAAAAGATGATAGATATGGCTGAGTCAGGCCAACGCAAAATCATCATGCATAAGGTAACCATTGTGGAACTTCTGTTCAGTGTATGTCTTTATGAATTGTTCTGCCACACCCTTACATTTAATTTAAAGCCTTTGTTTGTGTTTTTGGTAACCTGTATCCATATACTATACACCGCCCCAAATAGTGAGGTGTACGGCATGCCTAACATGTTATTGTGATCTTTGTGGAATGCGGTAATGTAAAGTTGTATATTTAAATCCCAAAAAAAACAGTTGATACTAGTACCCAGCTTCAGAGCTGAAACTTTCAATAAAATTTTTTGCGTTTAACAATCCGGCATGCCTATTTTATTTAGCGTAGCAAAGTACAGGTATTCAGGTAGAACAATGCAGTAATTGAAAAAATAAAAATTTCACACATTGTTATAATCCTAAACTGCAAAATTATATCAGAAATCGGGGAGCGGGGTTGTAAACAATGGCGTTTTTAGCAGTTGCAGACTTTCTTTATTCTGCACTTTGGACCTGAGAAATACCCAAAGGCAGGAAGGATCTCCGATTCCCCAGCTTGACGCTGTCAGTGTAACATGCTAATATGACCACATTTTTTTTTCTTTTTTAGGCTAGGGACACACTTAATGTATGTGTGCTTGTTTTTTTGTTTTTTTTTAAGCACGTTGTAAAAATAAATCAGCATTTTTACACTGGTGTAATTTCTGAAAGCCTTTCATATATAAGTAATATACATTTACATGTCACTTTTCTTCCCTGTGTTCAGTTCCTATTGCTACTAATTCAGTCGCATAGTTTGTTTGTGTCCATACACTAGCAAAACACAACATGAAGCATTCTGATGCATGTTCCTATCTGTAAAATGCAAGTGTGATAGTGTATGCATACCGATCATTACTTTCTGTGGTTTTTTTTGCGATGCATATTTTTGACGATTTTTCTCGAAGTGCTTTTAAAAAAAAAAAAACACACCTATATGTTAGTATGACCCTGGCCTTAATAGTCCTTATCCTGACAAAATCTTTACTCTAGGGCTGTATACTGATTTCATAGACTCAAAAGGGCTCTGGGATCATTAGGGTGGGGAATATTGAGAACCTAGCAACACCACATATACAGTATGTAAGATAAAATGGAGATTTAAGGCCATTTTAAAGTCTGTGAAATTTTATTATAAAAAGTTTTCACATCACACTCGGGCACTACCCAACATACTAGCAGACTGATGGCAGCCAGTATTAGCGGAGGTAAATATTTTCTTTTTCAGCCGGAGCAGGTCCTTTAGAGGTATCCAGCTAAAGAGTCCTCCAGTGTCAGTGAATAACCTAGCACAATCTACTGAACTGTAGTTTAAAGGGGGTGCTTCTCATTTTATTCAGATATCCAGTTGTACTATACCACCCAAAAACAGAATGTACAATTGACACTAAGGGAACAACCCCTTATAAATTGCAGTTAAGTGGCCTGTATTTGCTTTTTGACAATATGTAATGCACACTAAGGCTTGGATTCACATGAGCGTATGAAGTATGGAAGAAAAAACAAAAAACGCTCTGATGTATTTTTCTTTTGAACTTACCAGCGTTCACAGCACTTCCTGTATGTGTTGCATTTTGGACGTGGTGCATACACGCCGGCCAAAATGCGACACACAGCGTTCCAGACCCAGCATATGTGCGTCATATGCTCGTGTGTCCAGAACTAGGTAAGTATCGTCAGCTTCTATGAAGCCGTTTTTTTGGGGGTTTTTTTTAACATGAGCGTATGATGCGCTGCGCATCATATGCTCATGTAAACCCAGCCTAAAGCAACAGTTTGGCTGCCAAGAACAATTACTGTGTGATAAGCTGTGTGATGTACATGGACAACTTGAATTTTATTTATTTATTTTTTTGTTCTTTTTCCTAGATTCGACCACACATTACTACTTTACGCAAATACACCTATGGAAAACACATTCTGGCCAAGCTGGAGAAGTATTATATGAAGAATAGCTCAGACCTTGGGCCTCTTGTTGTTCCATCAAATGGAATGCTCTAAACAAAAAACATATATATTACTGTTTGGGTTTTTTTTTTGTTGTTTTTTTTGTTTTGTTTTTTTGTTTTGTTTTTTTCTTTCTTTTTTTTTAATGTATGTGTTTTAGGAGATGAAAATACTGCAGATACACATAACATTCAAAGGCCCTATCAGTTTGTTTTGTAGTTTGACCTTAAATAAAACAGCGAGAACCATCAATTTTATTTTTGATCCACTTAGAAAATGTTATTTTGTGCTCTCTTCCTCCGGCGCTGATGGAAGACCGACCCAATTGCTCAGCTAGTATATTTCATGAACGCCTGTAAATGATGTAATTGTATCAGTCTGTCACATATTTTGTAAATTTTTACCTTGTAAAGTTGCTGTAAAAAGTGGTAGTTTTTAAAAGGGAAAGTACAGTATTTTAAAAGACTAGTCTGTCTGTTGGGTTAGTCTTGCATGATGCTTGGCAGGATATTGACTTGTAAATACTATAATTAAGTTTTTTGCTTTTTATTTGATTTTTTTTTTTTTAGTTTGGTGCATACCCTACCTCCTACCCTACCTCCTTTTCGGAGACTTTCAAACGCTGGCTACAGAAGTTGGTTTAAATGACGTGGTTGGCAAACCAAAATGTTGCTTTTTGTGGTTTGTCACATAAATATAAAATAACGGATTTGACATCATCAAAAAGTAATTGTATAAACCTGACTTAAAATATGTGTAAAGTTTAACTGCTTTACTCTGCTGATAGGGCACATCCAACATAGACTTTTCTTTAAATGATGTAGCCAGTAGCAGGGTTCCTTGTGTAATACAACCCCCTCCCATTTAGGCATAAGCAGCTTCAAAAGATCTTCCTCCAAACATTTAATCAATGGATCTAAAACAGGCCTGTCATAAAATTCCGCATTCTTTAGCAGAGACATTATACTTCAATCAGTAATTGCAATCAGGGTGGACATGAACAGACAAGTCCTTGTGGACTCAATGAAAATATTCCCGGGGGCCAACCCCATGGGCTTTTTGGGAATGTATATGCAGATGCATCTTGAAAGTAATAAAATACTTGGCTTTCAATATAAATGAATTCCTGTTACTCACTCCATGACCACTAATGGCTCACTTTTGGGGAGGGAACATTCTTTCTTTCTTAAAGGGTAGGACAAAGAGCCTGCTCTCCATTCCCATCTGTTATCTGATCTAAATTCTATTTTGTATTTATCATGTTTGACTTTAAGTATAATGCTGTCCACAAGTTAAGGTCACAAACGCTGCAATTGGTTGCTTGTCCGACCTGTACACTGGAGTCTAAACAATGTCCCTCCATTTATTCCTGTGAGCACATACTTGGACATTGACAATAAATCCCCACAGCACTGCAGTAGTAGGATTATATTACTTTTTTTTTTTTATGCAAGTCCATTAAATCAGTGTGATACGCTTACTAACTAAATGTGTTTTTTTCTTGTTTTTTTTTTTTTTTTGGTCTGGTAATTAACCAAGTAAGTAGAAGTAGGTAGAGGCAAAGAGCCAATTGATAACTTCACATGTAAGCATGGTAAATATCCAGTACATTCTGTTTGTAATTTTTTTGATGACATAAATATATTCTTTGTATCTTTGTATAAGTGTAACTAAAAAAAAAATAGATGTAAGTTTACAGTTTAAATAGTGTTTTTCTGGTTTCACGGTTTATACAACCTTTTTTTTGTAGTGCCCACTCTGCTGGTTGTACAGATGTAAATTTGTAAACCTTTTGCTGTAAATGTAATTTGTTTAACCTCTTCTTCAGAGGGTGAAACTGGCATTTTAGTGTACATTTGGGTCTCTCAATTGCCTTGGCAAAGTGTTGTATAATGTAAATTTCTCTGAATCAAGATTTTTTTTTTCTAAATACAGTCTTTATGTAGCCTAAAGCCTATGATTGTGATTTTAGATATATATATATATATATATATATATATAAAAACACTTTCACCAACTTACTATTTATCTTTTGTCAAAAATATTCTTGCTCATATAAGCAAACCCAGTACAGTTTTGCATCTAAAAGAGGAACTAACTCGAATAGGCCATATATAAATATATAAATATATATACTGTGTAAACTTCTTCAAAGTGAAAATGCCATTGATTTCTTTGTATAGGAAAGTACTGTACTTGTAAGTAGACTACTCCAGACAGGAAAATATGTAAAATAATGTCAATTTAATTGAAAATACAAACTTGTAACAATATCCTACAGATGATGTACATTTACAAGCGGCCTTATGTACATTTTCCCAATTGAACTTTTTAAAGGCAGAATTGTGACCGTGTATAATTAAAATACTTTTTAATCCTTTCATTTGTGGAAATGTTCTTGATTATTGAAAAAGAATAAGGAAAAAAAAACAGTTGGTTTATGGATCTGCAGGCCTATTTATTGTGAATGGTTAGTCCAGTTTGGATCAGTTAGATTTTTAGGTCCTTGAAACTCACCACATGAGTACAGAGCTGTGGGAGATTTTAGCACCGTGAACAATACTTAAATGGGAACTAAAGTTCATTTTATCTAGGGGTCATTCTTAAGGGGAGAGATACTAACTGTTTGGGATTTACTCTCCAGGGCTGCCTCCTGCTGTCACTATCAAACCAAGCTATGTGATCATCTTCGTTTCCTGTTTAGATTCACTGAGGTGAGCATGCTCAGTAGCAGTTTTACATCAATATTTTTCTTCTGAGCATGCTCCACTAAGTGAGTTAAAACAGGAAGGGAAGAGGGTGACAGAGCAGAAGAGATTGGCTTGAAAGTGACAGCAGGAGGCAACACTGGAGATTAAAACAGTGATTGGTAAATATCTCCCCCCTTAAGAATCGCCTCCAGATAAAACAAGCTTTTTTTCCCCTTTAATGCCAGATTTGGCCTGGTTTCACAAAGAAGAAATAACCATATCTAGTACTGAATGCACATATATTAGAGAATAATACAATGTTGCATACCAAATACAGATGTCTGTTGCGCAATGAATGGCAAGTGGGATCACCTCACTCTCTAATAATCCTATTTCACAAAATGATAATGTCCAATTACATGATATGTATTGTGACATCATCACAAGATGTGACTGTATGATATAAAATCAAGAGACTGGTGTTATATTTGCCTCTTTACTATACACTAATGGCCCATTGTAGAATGTGTAGCTTTGTTGGGAGGGAATTTGCTAAATGACCTTGAGAATACAAGCATATTGTGACAAACAAATAAGACAAAGATTGTGAAAATCAGCATGTGGGTATGTTTGAGTGAAGATTGCATTATCATAAAGCAAATAAAGTCAAAAAGGTGGATGTGCCTGATTGAGCTCAGCACAAGTATATGTCCAGTATCCTTTTTAGTATATCTATATGCACCTCTCTCCCATTCTTTGATGACCGACCAACACCCACCCACACACACAACTACATAATCCCACTCTCAGACTGCTCCACCACTTAGTAGGCTAGTAGCACTTCTATGCAGAGGTAGTCCGATGATCTGATTCTTATCCTCTGTGCACGCTACTCTGTCTGGGAGCTGAGGGGATTAGAATCAGAAATCTAATTTATTAGGTATGGATGAAGACAATAACTTTATTTATTTTAAAGTATTTTTGGTTCAATTCTCACCATTGAACAGTGTAGTCCCTTCTTAACTGTATACAGAACAGATAATACTCCATGGCCAGTCAATGTATTGAAGGGTTTACATTACAAAACATTAGCCATATGAGACATACTTTGATTAAATAGCTTCTCTGTGGTAAAAATTATTTAACAAGTGGAAATAAATCTAATGTCAATATAGAGAAAGACTCAGAGGAACTGTTCTCTGAAGTCATGGGGGACATAGGAACACTGGGTAAAAGGTGGCTTCTATATGGAGGTAGGAAACTGAAGGGATCAGAATTGTGTATCGGCCCATTCTCACTCTTTCAGTTTCTACTGTATCATCTTCACAGACTCAACTTAAAAAGAGCTTTAGTGAGGAACACTTCGGACAGTGACTACCACTGAAAATAGCAGGTGTTCTATCCCCAGAAAGAACTCTGTTGTGGCAAACGTAAATCTCTTTGTAAACAGTCTGTAAAATCTCCTTGGTGTTTTTAGCCATCGAGCATCTTCAGAAAATCTTATCTCAACAAAGGGAGAATTTAGTTCATAAGTTTCAGCTCATAAGAAAATGGTCTGGCGTCTATAATCCATTCTCTAGAAAGGCTCTGGATACAAGATGTATGCCCTCCACAGCAGATTCTCCTAGTCCTGTCTGTCTAAATGTACTACTCTTCCCATACGCAATGTGTCTGCCCATAAATATCTTTCTAATCCAAAAATTGAAAGGACTATAAATTAGTCTTCAGTCTCAGGAACTGTCCTTATTTCTGAAGCATGGTTAGAATCCCTCATTAAAGGTATTCTATTCAGTGAAATGAGCAAGCCCGAGCCCTCCTTCTCTATTTCAGATCAGCAAATCATGAAGTTTTTTTTTTGTTTTTTTTGTTTTTTTGAGAAATACTATTTTTCAACCAACAAATGGCGCTTCTCATCTAATGTAGCTCAATGGTGTTTTGATCTGTTAATTGAAAGTTGATATTGCAGCCAAAACTGAATTAAAAATAAGGAGGGGGCTACTTAGCTAAGCCAGTTCAGGAGAGCTTCTAACTGGAAGTGGTGTAAAAAATAATAAAAAAGGATCTGAGATGGAAACCTAATTTATTTTAGTGAAATACTGAGATTTATTTCATAATTTCATATACTAAAACGTACATTACATGTACAAGGATTTAAATTGAATTAAAGTGTTTGGAAAAATGTATGTCCCTTTTAAAAATTTCTAGTTTCGCTGAAGGTACAGGAAGAGAAACTGCCGTGTTAGAATTGAAAAACTAAGATAAAGGACCAATATTTCACTAGATTGTGCCAAAGTCCTATTTCTTGTATTATATGGAAAGGGGCATATGGTCCATCCACATTAAAACACCTGATGACAGAAGTGGTCATAGTCGCCCTTCGGCTAAGTCATTTTTGGGGCCTGTTTGATTGCAGTTCACTGGAAGTTAGTGGCACCTTAATCCAGTGAGAGGATATGTTAGTAGTCACCACAATGGACCTCTGCAACTAATGTCTCTCCATAAAAGGAATTTGAATCTGTACTTTCTAGTAAGGGCTAGAAAACATTTTGGTGATGCTGTAACAACTTGATGTAATGTAACTCTCCCAAACTTTATTGAAAGCCCAAGGAAAATCATGTTTTGACAAAATCAGCACTTTGTCTTCGCTATTAATCTAAAGACAAAAAACTAAAAGAAGTCATGTCTGGAGGTTGGATATATGGCTCTGAATTGCAGGCTGTATCTGTGCTTGTAAACCACCAGTGCAGGATGCGCAGTTGGCTACAGTGTAACTGAACGATTTACATATCTCCTTCTACTTTCCCATGACCATTAATTATCCTTTTGGTTTTTGAGTGAAAATGCTATCTGTTTAGCAAAGACAAAGTGAATATCTTCTGTTTTAAATAGGCTTACATTAAATATGGATTCTTCCTGAATTGTGTAACAGTTCTAGTATATAGTTAATAAGAAAATAACAATTTCTCAGAATCCTTGGTGCCATAGTTCATAGCGGAACCCTGCTGAGGAAAACTGGCAGACCGGGCATTTGCGGAGATAGATTTCCAGGGAGATTGCCAACAGCTTAAGGTGATTTTCACCTCTACAGCGAAAAGTCAAGAACAACTATTTGTCTCAAATGTACATAAAAGGACACCATTGCCCCTGATGTAATATGCATATAATATATGTCTGTCTTGTGTTATCCATATTTGCAACTGACATAGTTTACAAATAATACAAGTATTTCACAAAACCTGTCTTAATGTGCTGGTTCAGTGCATCTACAGCTGGTTTAACAGACACAATGCAAAAAGCCAATCAGATGTAAGCAAGTAGATCTTGTAGGGTCAAAGGACAAACTAGAGTAAAATGGAAAGGTTACCATAGGGATGTATAACTGTTTATCAAAGAAAATTATTTTGCGTTGCAGCTAAGAGCTTAAAACGATCAAAATTAACATATGTACCATAACGCTATAGTTAATAGTGCTTCACCAATTATAGAGTCATTTTCATAGTAATAGCAGACAAGCAGTCACTTCAGGGAAGCAGGCCCCACTTACATATTGGGAGAGGTATACTGTATGTAGGACAATAATAGCAATATAATGCATTTAAGTTAGTAAGAAAGATCATTTTAGCACCAGTGGTTCTTTGCTCAAAACAAGCACATGTCTATTTAACATTAACCAGATTAAAGGCAAAGTAAAACTTGAGAGAGTAGCACCATTATAAACAGGTGTAACGCTATTTATAACTTTTGCTATTACATGCCTCCATTCAGGGAAACTAACCCACAGCATCACTCAGTCATCTCAAGGGAGTAGGCCCTGCTTACAAATAGGAATAATGCCTGTACCTCTTTATAATAGTGGGTGCAAGAGATTCTGTAACACAACAGGAACTGTTTATTTACATACTATATGTGCACAGACAGAGCTTCATACAATTCTTAAAGTAGTAGATCCGTATTCCATACATTCAGTATATAATAGGTGCTTTGGAGTATAGTTACTCTCCCTTGAGTATACTGGATTTTCCTTAATCCTGGCAAGGTGTAACTTGCCTCTTAAAGGAACTGACACAGGAGCTCAGTCACTCTGGACTGCTTGTAGGTATTCTCCAGCTGGCACCCAGGCCTGGAACTGATATCAACAACCCACTAAGAACATATATATTTATAGACTGGGGTTACTCCTCCCAGCTACATTCACAGATACATATCATATTTCCATAACAATAATGCATAACCCCCGTAGATAGTGCTAATACCCTACTCCTGGGTATAACACTCCATACACATAAGTAGCATATGATAGATTAATACTTGAAATACATAATACTGGTAGGAAATGGAGCAATACCATTTCCATTTCCTACACAGGTTATTATAGCTAAACAAAATAAAACACAAAACATGTGCAGTATATAGTTATTCCTAGATGTACAGGAATATTCAGATGTCCAAGTGGATTCCTAGGAGGGTTCTGGGTGATATCCACTAGCTGGGGGAAACTCTTCAGATATTATCTTATCAAAGGGCCAATCCTTAGGCCTGCCACTAAGTATCTGTTCTACACAATCATGATGCACAAGGCACTAGGACAAGGATCTAATCTCTGCTACATCTCTACTGAAGATTCTTCTTGAAAAGGAATCTCTGCCAGAAACGTGGAGACCCTGCTGGTGAAAGTGCAGGTGGTTAAAGACAAAGAACCACCAACTAACCATATACAGTATATACTAGCAAGGGTGACATCATAACAAAGAGAAGGCCTATAATGCCTTACAAGTGCTGGTCAACGAATTAGAATAATTTGAAATAGTGCAATCATGAAATTTTT
>WMED01023503.1:213-11436 GCA_019650415.1 Pipa parva
ATGATTTATGACAGTGGCCATGTTAGTATCAACCAGTGTTTAAAGCAGTTTCTCAATTGCTCCATGATGTAAGGGTACCATCCTAAAGTTGTGATCAGTGTACATTCTTTATCAGGGTACATTACTAGCTGATTCATATATGCCAGTAATACATAGCACTAGGAAAGTTAACAAGCAGAGCAGGACTCCCCAAGAAGGATTTTATGTTAAATCACAGTCCAACTTAACTATGGAGTAACAGAAGCCAAATACACTTAGAGGGGAATTCAGGATAGTCCGAAGTGAGGTGCGGAGTGTCCGCCTCACTTCGGACTGACTGATCTGCGCTTGCTGATGTCCTGCTCGCAGACATCAGCGAGCGCATTAATGGGATTCCAGTCTCGGCGAGAGCAAAAGAGTTGCCTCGCTGAGACTGGAATCCCTTTAAAGTGCTCGCTGATGTCCGCGTGAAGGACATCAAGACTCCGCACCTCACTTCGGACTATCCTGAATTCCCCCCTTAGTGAAACAGTTGCTTTGTTTCAATGAAAAGTAACACCACAAAAATCAAATTTCCCATTCGGATTGGCATGGCAGCTATTGAAATACATATTTGTAAAATGTTATCTTTGAAGTTAAATTCATGAATTTCATTGTTTTCAAACTTCACCCACTCCCCTTGTCTTCTATGGTGCTTTACAGGAAGTGTAGCCCTAAAACCCAGTTTTTTTTAAAGCTAAACATCTTACTTTCTATTCACAATTTAGCATTTGTGCAAACACAGATTGAATATATAGTATAAATGCATTTGATGCAACTTTCATCTTGTTGTTGTTATTGTTTGATTAAAAGAGAAGCAGAAAGCAAAAAAGTTAGTGGAAAGATGAGTTTGTGTGAATCAGTTAAACATGTGATAATTCCAGTTACTACACTAATAATAATAAACGGCCTAGGGCACAATCTATGTGAAGGGCGCTGTCACCCACATCGCCCATCCCCGCCCCACGCCGCCCCCCCTTGCCCAGCGCCGTCCACTCACCACCAAAGCGTTCCAGCGACGCACCTCCTCTGATGAGGTAAGTTGAATGCGACAGCGCTCCTTACTGCTTCGGGTCTTGTCGGCTGTATTCGGCAGCTGCCGGCAAGACCCGAACATCTAAGGAGGGACGTTGCATTCAGCTTACCTCATCAGAGGAGGTGCTTCACTGGAACACTGTTTTGGAGGTGAGTGGAGGGCGCTGGGCATGGGGGGCGGGTTGGCCCAGGGTGCCAATAGGTCCAGGACCGCCCCTGTTAAAGGCTAAACATGTTTAAGAGGAATTTAAATCATTGAGGTATACTTGTATTTAAAGTTATACTATATTCCTCAGCATTAATATATGTAGCAGATACAGGAATAACTGTTATGTCAATCCAAAAGTTTTATTACTTATCAATTCACAAGTTATTATATAATCTACTCACTCTCTGCCTTTGAGAAGATGCTACATATTCTCCTTTTACAGATAGAAAACACTGCTTACTTAGGGCAGATTATGGCAGATCAAACCGCCGAGATCTACAGGGGGTAAATTCAAAAAGGCCGATTTCAGCCTTTTCGAGTTTAAAGGATAACTAAAAGTATAAAAGAAAAAAGACTTATTAAAAACTTACCAGATATAGAGGTGAATCGCTTAACTCTCAATATGAACTGTGCTGTAATTACCCAGCACCTGATGTTTCTTCACAGCGCAGGCTGACAGAGAAGCCAGCACGAAGTTCCTCCCACTTGGTTCTCCACGGTGAAGAATAGTTGAAACATCATCACGTTCATTGTGGGGGGCCAATGAGAACACTCCTTGCAATGAGCGTGATGATATGTGAGGCTGGTGAACCAAGTGGGAGGAGCTTCGCACTGGCTTCACTGTCAGTCTGTGCGTTGTGAAGAAGCATTGGGTGCTGGGTAATTACAGCACAGCTCATGCTGTGACTGTAGCGATTCATCTGAATATAAGGTAAGTTTTTTAATAAGTCTTTTTTGTTTTATATGTTTGGGTCCTCTTTCATAAATTTCGCCCTAACTAAAAGGGTAACATTCTCTTTATATCCAGATGGAAATAGCAGAATTAGCGTTCATTTCTGTTGACTCATTTTGATTTGACATGCACTCACATTTTAGAAATAACTCTCAATGTTAAGGTGGCATTAAAGCAAACTAGGAACACCAATGCAGAAATAATTCATATACTGGCAGGCAAATGATGTGTACATAGTCGCACATGGGGGTTATTCACTAAGATGCGAAGCAAATCTGCAACAATTTCCCCATTGTAAAGTCATGACAATTTTTTAAAGTTAAGATTGCGACAATTTTCCCATAAAGTCGCGACTGCGACAATATTCTCACTATAAAGATGCAACTGTGACAGTATCAGCCTATTGTGACTGTCTTTATCTGGCAAATTCACACCTATACACATCAATTCAGACTTTAGTGAATAACCCCCTAGAGTTTACATATACAGAAATGTAAAGAAGTTTTACAAAATTAATAGAATGCTTGAGGCAAAGCATGAGGTCCTAGCAGGGCTGTTTAAAGGGTAAATCAAGTATGATGCTGGCTGTTATTACATGCCTAAACAAATCATTTCTTCTTACCTGCGGGTGGATCTTCACTTTTCATTTCTTTAATTTTAAATTTAAAATGGTAGTATTTTTACTATTTGTGGGTTTCTAAAGCCAGCACCTCGATATTCATATCCATTCATACATACATCAACATTTGCCAAATCAGACTGGTTCCTAACCAAAGAGTGGAGCGACTGTGCTAATGTTTCTATCGTGACATCAGCAGGCATGTTTGGTATGCCACCAATGGAACTGATTTGAAAATTCAGGGACCGTATCGATATACTGCCTTAGTCTACCACTGTGAGGGAACACTCATATATGTCATCTGAAAGAGTGACAGAACTTAGACACTAAGCAGAACATTGTCACATTTCTAAACACTGCCTTCTTTGCCCAAGGCGCAAGGTACAAGACAGAATATGCACTGCAGCTCTGAAAGATTTTTAACCATTAGTTACTGCATCTTAAAATTTGATATAAGAAACACATTTCTCCTAAATATACTTCTTTAGCCCTTCTCTATTTAAGTTTGAAATAACAAACCTGTGCTAAGGAAGAATTATGAATAAAACTATACAGTGTATATTAAAAGCTATATAGCCATTCATTAGGCGTATTTCATATTCTTCTCTATAGGATTAATGGTTGTGCTTAGTAACCCTGCTTTAAGCTATTAGTATTTTAATCCTTATATAATGACTAAGCTAATGTGTGCACCCAGTAAGGTTTCTGTTGAAGAAAGCATTTTCAGAAACATATGACATTTTTACCATTACAAAGCCATCCATTTGTCTGTGCTATATCATTTAACTGTTTCATTGCCCTCAAATCAATGTTTCTATTTGCTGAATTGCAGGCAGAGCAGTCTAAATCAGTGATGCCCAATCTACGGCCCGCGGCCTGAATTCTGAACTCCAAAATGTTGCATATAAGTGTAAATTCGCCAGCTAAAGACAGTCGCAATAGACTGTTACTGTGGCAGTCGTGTCTTTATGATGAGAATATTGTCACAGCTGTGACTTTACTATGGAAATATTGCTGCAGCTGTTACTTTATAATTTGTCACTACTTTTTATTTAATAAACATTATTTCTCATACAGGTGCAATCTCACTGGGGTTGTGCCAATGTGGCAGCTCACCAGCCCAGCTGTTACAATCCGAATACTTTCATACCCGTTAAATCTAAAGCAAGCAGTTTAACTACTCTAATACTCTGCTACCCATTAATATACGCATTAATAGTGATCATTGCTAATTAAGCAACCATGCATGATAATGTCCTTCTGTTTTCCTACATACCTGAAATCTCCCCTCAACATCTGAATAATTAGTAATGTAGCAAAGGTCATAACAGTGTTTAATTTATATCTTCCCTGTACTCTACTGGTATCCCTACAATTATTTACTTAATAGTTACTTAATGGGTATTTGCTGCCATCTAGTGGAGTCTATTGGTATGGTTTCCTTTTAGGTTAAATTGGTAGGTCAGGTGACCAAGGTGAGATACAGTTGTGATCTAGGGGGAATCTTCCCCAGTCTTATTTCCAAATAGCCATGGAAGTCATGTGGGTCATATCAATTTCCCAGCCAGTGTCAATGGAGGCTCCATGAGAGTCTTTATGAAAGCCCTAAAACACCCCCTTAAGGGAACTTAGGATACAGCAGGGTGTGTGTGCGTGTGTGTGTGTGTGGGGGGGGTAGACAGAAAGTATCTATACTTTAAAAAGAGGTAGTGAGCATAGCTCCCAGAAGCCAGTTCACTAAAATCCACCACTTAGTTAGGGATACTGACTGTGCAGGTCCACAAGAATATAACAGTTGATTTATTCTCTGGATTGAGCCTGTATTGCATGTAACTGAAAAACTGAAGCTTCTATAGCCTTTTTAACTGAATTTCTTCCACTCAAGTTATAGACTTACATTACTGACAGTAGGCGATAACATTAATGACAGTAGGCACCCTGCCATCAGCCTGCTAATTTGCCACTTCAATTTGACAAAATAAAACTGGTGAATGTGACAAAATACGCCTTGTTGAATTCATTACTGCTACAGACTTTGATGCTTGATGAATAGGCAAAACATCTGTGTGCACGCACACGTAAAGAGATACAAAGTGCTCCTTAAGTCTGTGACTATCGGCAGCTATTGAATTGGTCTCTAATTCACCACATCGCAGTTTGCTGAATACCCAAATATAGGGAAGTGGTAAATAAATGTGAATTCACAACTTCATGCAACTATTCAGCCTTTCATGAATAAGCCCCTCAGTGGTTGGCCAACTACAATATACTGCACACTGTGAGCCTTACTGTCAAAGACAGTGTGAGAGCTGAAAGGTTCTGTGTACTGCATAGATTGCATTGAATGTCATTGCCCATTTTGGTTCAGACATTGTGCAGGGAAATCCAGTTTAATACACAAAATGAATTACTTTGTTCATGTTATTGTATTTTGGAGATAAGATAACAAATACACTAAACACACAGCCAAGTTGGACACCTTTACTTACTGTATGGAGCGCTTTATAAGTTGAGTGGTCAGTGTGATGAAATCATAGATCACCACTTGAAACTGAATTTATGTAGCAAAGAGCCCAGACAGTGCTAGGGTTTCTATTCTCTTCCGCCAAGCCAAATGACTGCATATATAGGGGATTATTCACTAAGGTGCGAATTTGACTGTCGAATTCACAAACAGCGGATTCCCATAGCAAATCCGCTACAATTCCCTCATTGTAAAATCGCAACCATTTTTTAAAGTTAAGATTGCGACAATTTTCCCATAATAAAGTCGTGACTGCAACAATATTCTCACTATAAAGACGCAACTGTGACATTAGCATCTTATTGCGACTGTCTTTATCTGGCTAATTCGCACCTATATGCAACAATTTGGACTTTACTGAATAACCCCCATCGGACTGTAAGCTCTATGGGGAAGGGACCTCCAACCTCTTGTGTCAACCGCAACCTGGCACTTAAAGTGATGTATCCTTGTGATATTATACTTATATTGTGTAATACGCTTTTCCCATGTCTGTATTATATTTGAGTTGCTGAATTGTACAGCGCTGCGTAAATTTGTAGTGCTTTATAAATAAAATTATACATACATACATATTTTTTTCAACCCACATGCAATATATACACCAGATCCCATTGTTTGCCCTGATTAGTAGACAAACCAATTACTCTAAATATTTGTTAACCATTTACCCCTGTAATAGTGCTGCTTTACTAGCTATTTCATTCCCCTATTACTTACAATAGGAAAAGCCGGACAGTGGAAATTTCCTCAAAGCGGGGCCGGACAGAAACGCTCCACTCTTTAAGTTACGATGCTCTTTTGCTAGTGGGAACCTTTCTTATAACATTGGTCATTTTCAGTTCAACTTACAAAAAGTATGGTTCTCTCAACTTCCTTGTCAGTAGCGAGCAGGAAAATCTTGTGCATTATATATAGGCTATATAAAACTTCAGAAATGAAAAGTATAGCATTTTTTTTTTTAATATTTATATCCATAATCTAACATTATACTTTTCAGCCTCTCTATATAAAATGCAGTGGCTCGAATTTTCCTGATGTTTTCTGGGTTTTTTTTACAGATAACACTTTGAACCTCTGCGTATTCAAATAATATGTTTAGCATGCTGTAAATGATATGCATTAGCCTTCTCCTTGTACAAATAATTGATGTGTTAGCATGATAGCTAGGTAATGTAAATGAAAATTACAAGTACAGAACAAAGGCTAAAGAGGATGTAAAAGATCTCTTGGAAGATAAGAGCCCCTCCGCCGCTGATATTCTACCTCTGTCATGTTGTTATAGAATGTAGAACAGTTCAAACATTTTTATGAAGTCCATTTTCAAAACCATGGTGGTTTCATTGTTTAAGAACTTGTTTTTTAAACATTCTCCGGTTAAATGGAAATTTTGACTTTTTGCCCAGGACACCCTCGAAGCAGCTCCTTAGGAAAACGAATAACATCGTAAAGTCAAACTTTTTTTTTTTTACTGTAAACACAAAATCATTTAGTCACATTCACAAAGCTTCTCTTTGACTTTTTGTACCAAAGACGGTTCCTTTAGATTATAAACTTAAAGACCGTTCATTGTTATGTGCAACTTTACTGAGCCGAAAAAAGCACAACCATTATTTTATTTCCATGTTTATCTAAGTTCATAAAGGGCAACTACATCTCTCACATACTGGGTTTTCAACTTGTGGGGAAAATGCCCTAAAATCAGACTGTTTTTGAAGCTTTTATACACATGGCTGTAAGATGTATCCATACTAGCTGATATACATTAATATTATCATTCCTTAAATTTATCATACCCTAAATATTCTTTTGGAGGGTGTAGGTTGTGTTTATATTGTCCCATTGAAAGGTTCCACCAAAGATTCCTTGCCTAGTTTAAGTAATCCTAATATTGCTTAGCTTGTATATTTGTTGGGGTAGGTTCAGTTCTCCTTAGCTCTTAGCTGGGGCTTGTCTTTATTTCAGTGATAAAACAGCAAAAACAAAAAACTTTGGTTGCAAACTGCGCATAAAACAATTAATATAGAATGTGTCCAAAAAAATCGTGACTAATGTCTTGGTGATTTTCGAATGCAAGCTTTCTCGTAAAAAGTTTCCACGCTTGTCTTTATTTCAGTTTGTGAAAGTTAGTCAAATGTCTACGTTCAAGTGTCTTGTAGAAGTATTTAGAATAATCACAAATTCCAGTGTTGAAGATACATGTAACTTGATAAAGAGAGGATGGACCTCTCAAAAGCTCGTCTATTTCAAATGAATGTTAGTCCAATAAAAAAGGTATCACCAAGTATTGCAAATACTCATTTTTGTAAATACATAGAAAAAATATATATACGCTATTTAATATTGGTATGCAAGTTTTTGATCTGTCTGTTTACATCTGTTTTTTGTGATCAATCCTGCATACTATTTAATATTGGTATGCGATTTAATGATTGGATTGTTATCTCTCTAGCTATAGCACCACCCTAGTCAGCTGCAAATTTACAGCAGCCATTTCTCCTGTTACCATCCCCTTTCCTCACACATGTTGATTTACTAGTTCTATTGAACTCAATTAGTCCATAGTCAGTCTAAGCATATATTAAGAGTATCCATATGGTATATGAGAATTATACCAGAACTGAACCAGAAGTGGAACAGAAGAAAACAGAAGTATACAAAATACCTGTAAAATTTTCATTTATATTTTGTATTTTAATTTACATCTTGTCCCACTATGTATTTACTCCCTACCTGTCTGTTATACTATGAGCTGCGTGCTCAGTGCTCCCTAAACTCATCCATTCCTTTAACCCACCCCCTGATTTACCATACTCTGTACATATTTCTCCTTCACTTCTCTCATCTACCCACGCTGCCCACTATTCCCTTTTCTCACTCCTACATAATAGTTCACCCTTCTCCTTCTCCACACAGTCTAGGCATTCTCCATTTAAATCTTTTTCCCACATACTCTCCCTTTCTACTCTGCTGTTACTCACTGCAGGGGATATTTCCCCTAATCCAGGTCCTTGTTGCATACCCATTTGCATTCGCTCAAGCACTTCTGCCCACACCTTCCCCTCCCTTTCCCCTTCTCCATCTAACCTAATCCCAATACCCACTCTCCCAACTTCCTCACTTCCCTTTTCCTGTTCTCTCCTTAATGCACACTCTATAACTAGCAAATTCACTTTAATTCATAATCTCTTTTCCTCCAGCTCTCTTCACCTATTAGCACTAACAGAAACCTGGCTCTCCCCTCATAATTCTGCTACGGAAGCTTCATTAACCCATGCAGGCCTCTCTTTCTCCCACACTCCGTGCTCTGTGGATAATGGTGGGGGGAGTTGGACTCTTCCTTGCTTCCAGCTGTCATTTCAATTGTATCCCTATCCCTGACTGCTTTGTCTTCTCTTCATATGAGGTTCTTGCTGTCCAACTTTTCTATCCCCTACCCTTACCTATTGCTGTTATATATGGGCTGCCCTCTGCTTCCTCACCTGATGCTTTCCTATCTTACTTTGAATCCTGGCTAATCATTTTTGTTTCTAATGACAACCCTGCACTCATTATGGTGGACTTTAACTGTCATATTGATAACCCCTCTCTATCTTGGCCTTCTCATTTTCCTCCACTTTACTTCCTCCTTTGACCTTAACCTGGTGGACTAACTATAGCACCCATAGGGAGGGTCACTTTCTAGATCTGGTCTTTACCAAAAATGCATCTATATCTGCTCTTACTATCAGCCCTTTCCCTTCCTCGGATAATACATTTCTTAACTTTTCTATCTCTTACTCTCCAATTCCACCTCCTCCACCCCTTAAAACATTTATTCGCAATACACATGCCATTAATGGTTCTTCTCTGTCCTCCAGCCTATCCTCGTCCCTGCCCCCCTCTGATTCTGATGTTTTGGCTGCTTCCTATAACACCATTTTATCTACTACCATTGACTCATTGGCCCCCCTGCAGCCTAAACTGCATATTAATAATCCTCAACCCTGACTAAATGCTGAAACACATTTTATTAGATACTGCTCGTGTTGTGCAGAAATTTTGTGGAGGAAATCCCGTTCCTGGGCAGACTTTCTGCATTATAGGTTTCTTCTCTGGTGCCTTAACTCCTCTCTCTCCCTAGCCAAACAATCCTATTTCAGAACTCTCATGAACCAGAATAAATCAAATCCCTGTTGTCTGTTATCCATTTTCAACTCCTTTCTACGTCCTTTGCTCTTGGGAATGCAAATGTCCCTGCACTCGCCTCAACATTTTGCAGACTTCTTTAAAAATAAAATTGATAATATTCGCAACCAGATTTCTGTTCCTCCTAATGATACTGACATTATTCTACCTACATCCCCATCTGAGTTTCTGAATTCTTTTCCCCCTGCTACCCAGTCTGAAGATTATCAACTTCTCTCTTACTCCAGTCTCACTACATGCTTGTTTGACCCCATGCCTTCTTCTTTAATAGAGTGCTGTGATTCTGCCCTTGTGCCAGACCCAACACACCTGTTGAACTCTTTCCTTTCCTCTGGAACTTTTCCCTCTTTGTCAGGATCCTTTTGTTTGCCTTTTTCCACTATCCCCAAGTAGCAGTATCCAGAGTCTTGTCTTTGTTCACTATCCCTAAGACTATTTAAACGATTCACACCTTCCCCTGCTTGCTCGTTTATCCCAGAACTTTTAGTAAGCAGACAGTTTCTATACAGCTTGCACCTTCAGCTTCTGTCATATTCAGCACTGGCCAGTTTGCAGCGTCTGACCCTTTCCTTGCTCTTGATCTGTGTTCATTCAGCGTCTGCCCTGAGCTGCTACTAGTTCATCTGTGTTCATTCAGCGTCTGTTACTGAGCTGCTACTAATGGTGCTGTGTGTTTCAGTTCAGCTTGTGCCCAGTATTGCTGTAAATGACTGTTCGTTATGCTGCACTTCTATGCTTACTACCCTTACTCTTCTAAGGGCGGACAGAATATCCAACTGCACTGGTAAGAAACGTGGGGGCGGAGTCTGTTCCTTCATCAATAAAAATTGGTGCAACGACGCTTCCACCTTAAAGTCCTTCTGCTCAGCTGACTTGGAGTTTATTATCATCAGATGCAGACCATACTACCTACCACGTGAGTTCTCATGTGTTGTTGTCTGCGTAGTGTACGTTCCACCGGACGCAAATACCAACTCCGCGATAAAAAACCTCCAAACAGCCATCAACTGAGCCCAAGTAATGTATCCTAATGGTGCGTTCGTTATTGCTGGCAACTTCAATAGCGCCAACCTAAAGTCTGTTTTCCCAGGAATGCATCAAAATGTCAATTGTCCAACCAGGGGAGAAAAGATACTCGACCTCGTCTACACCAACATTAAGGAGGCTTACAAGACCATTCCTCTCTCTCACCTGGGGCATTCTGATCATCTCTCCTTACTCCTCTTTCCAAAATATACCCCAATCACTAAAAGGATCAAACCAACAAACAAGACAGTGAAGATCTGGCACAAGAATGCTGACTCCACATTACAAGTGAAGTTTCAGGTCACTGACTGGAAGGCCTTTGCTTCCACTGCCACCACTAACTCTCTCATTCACATCAATAAATACACTGATGCGGTTCTAAATCATATCTCCGAGAGCGTCAGTGAAGTTACCTCCCTGAAGAAAATCAGTGTCTTTGCAAATCAAAAGCCCTGGATGAACAAGCATATCAGGCTTTTACTCAAAGACAGGGATATAGCCTTCAGATCTGGTGACCGATCTGCTTACAGAGCAGCCAAAAACTCCCTTAGGAAGGGCATTGCAGAGGCTAAACACTGTTATAAATCCAAACTAGAGAATCACTGCAACTCCTCCGACCTCAGACAAATGTGGAAAGGTATAAAAGAACTTACCAACTACAACGCATCTTCCACATCCCCCTCCTCTGATATCCAAGCTGATGAGCTTAACCATTTCTACGCTCGCTTTGACCGGCTAAATAACCTGTCATCCCTCAAAACCAGTCACTTGGCGGACGATCACCCCCTAGTGCAAACGAGTACTGAGGTGTGCGAATGCCTAAATAGGGTTGACACAAAAAAGGCTGCCGGTCCGGATGGTGTCCCTGGCAG
>WMED01023504.1:0-11435 GCA_019650415.1 Pipa parva
CCTCCCACACTTACTTCCCCCCTCCTTCCTAGTCCCTACCCTGTGAAGATGGGGATGCTATATTAGTACTGTTCCTTCCTCCTCCTTGACCTGGCTGTCACTGCTGTAGTGCTTAGTGCTACAGCTTCTCTCCTCCTGGCAATTATGTCAGTTCCTATGAGCGCCAGGAATTGACATTATTACTGGAGAGGTAGGAACGCTGTAGCGCTAAGCGCTACAGCAGTGACAGCTGGGCCAAGAGGAGGTAGGTAAGGAGAGGGGACGGTACTAAGATAGCGCCCCCCTCCTGCTGCGCCCTAGGCATCCACCTACCTGGCCTACCCCTAGGCTCGGCATTTTCCGGTATGCCGTACCAGCGCGTACCGTCACAAAAAAAGCCCTGGATATTAGAAATCTCATCAAAGCTAGCTATAATTGTGAAAGTTAAAGTGATAGAGGACAGGAAACTTAACATTTGGTTACTGAAATGATTTTGGTAGCAAGCCATCCTGCATTATTAATGTTCTAGCAAATGCATGTATGTATAATTTTATTTAGAAAGCTCCACAAATTTACGCTGTACAATTCAGCAATACAATTACAATAGAGACATGGGAAAAGTGCATTAACAATACAAGTATAATATCACAAGGATATATCACTTTAAGTGCTAGGTTGCAGTTGATACAGGAGGTTGGAGGTCCCTGCCCCGTAGAGCTTACAGTCTAAGTGGGAGGAAGACTTACATTCACAGATAGGACCATAAGAGCTGAAGAATGTGTTGAGATAATAATATAAAATAACATAAATAATATACAGTATAATATAAAATAATATAAATGCACTGCAAAAGTTAGATTGCCTGAAATATTATAATTACATACTCTCCAAAAGTGTGTTGTGGAATCTTCCATAGACAATTATATATAAACCATCCACACAGTGAGTATAAAAATAAACACTCCAGTTGCAGTGATGTCTGAGCTTTTCAACTGCTGTTGAACCACATCAAGTGCTTGTCAGAAGCCACAACTGGAACTAGAGAATTGAATTGCCTCGATGTGAAATGAATGAAAGATGTGGATATATACATTGCTATAATGCAGCCACATCATATTAAACTGAATCATGACTGCCATAAATTATTTAATGTTTCCTTTTAGACTCATGTTGTAAGATAATTTGTTATACTTCTTTACTTATTGCTCATTCTTACGACTGTGTGGTTTGCTAAGCTCCTCTGCTGTTAGGCCCTAATTCACCATTGTGCGAAGTGAGCCGCAAAGCGTTCGGCTCACTTCGCACATGGTGTTATGCACCCTCTGATGTCCTGCACGCGGACATCAGCGAGCGCATTAAAGGAATTCCAGTCCCGGCGAGGAGACTTGAGTGCTCTCGCCGGGAGGGGGATCCCTTTAATGCGCATGCTGATGTCCATGCACAGGACATCAGCATGCGCATAACACCATGTGCGAAGTGAGCCGAACGTTTCGCGGCTCACTTCGCACAATGGTGAATTAGGGCCTTAGTCTTCTCTCTCCTGGCTTGTATCCTCTGGTTTCCCTCTGAAATCTGGTAGTTCATTTTGTATGTATGTATTTCTATTTGTATTTAAAAAGAGCCGCTAAGTTACACAGCTCTGTACAATTCAACAATGCAATTATAATGCAGACATGGGAAGGTGCTTAACATATTAACAGTGAAGTAAATGACAAGCATAAAATCATGAAGATAAATCACTTTAAGTGCCAGGCCATGACTGAAACAAGAGGAAGAAGGTCCGTTTCCCGTACAGCTTACAATCTAAATGGGAGGGAGACTTACATTCAAAGATAGAAGGGTTAATAAGTGCAGTAACATAAAGGGGGTTATTCACTAAAGTCCGAATTGTTGCGCATAGGTGTGAATTCGCCAGATAAAGACAGCCGTAATAGACTGCTACTGTCTCAGTTGCATCTTTATAATGAGAATATTGTCGCAGTCATGACTTTATCATGGGAAAATTGACGCAATCTTAACATTAAAAAATTGTCGCGACTTTATAATGGGGAAATTGTCACGGATTTGCTATGGGAATCCGCTGTTTGCGAATTCAACAGTCAAATTCGTATCTTAGTGAATAACCTCCAAAGTGTTAACTAATTAGCCTATAAGCACCATTAAAAGCCATAAATAGCTGCTTAAGTATAAAATGATTGAGAGACATATAAGCCAGTGCTAGCGCTCTGGGAGGTAGGATTTCAGTTTAGTTTTGGAAATATTGAGGGATTTCTCTTGGCAGAGATAAAGGGGTATAGAATTCCAGAGATAATTGGCAGCAAGAGAGATTAGAATAGATTCTCTTATAAAAAGGGCTGGTTGCCTCGCCCAATTATACAGGTGATGTTATGATTAAACAAATAACTGCATTAAATATGGTTACCAAATTGTGAATTAGGGTTTAGAAATGAATTAGTATTGAGAATACTGGGAAAAACTTATATTTGTGGCAAGATATTTTAAAGTTTCTCTGTTCCACAGCTTTAATGGATGGTGTTAGAGTAGATACCAGCAACTATGGGAAACCGCACAAAGTGGCTATTGCAAAACAGAGGTACCTAAAAACATGTCTGTTTGTTTTAAAGGTGGAAAAGGTAATAAAAAGTCATGTTATATTTAGAAAACCTTCTTCACATAGTATTAGCAGTCAGGTACCTTCTTTATAAATGTAATATTAGTATGAATTATATTCATATACATATCTATCATGCAACATTGGATAAGGCCAGTTGATTAACTTTAACGTGTATTAAGGATAATTTGTTAGCAAATATATTTTGGACTATTCTTGCACTTGATAATTGATTTCATTTATAGATCACTGTTTCATTTTTAATTCACCGTTCATATGGTGTTTATAGTCAATCTGACCACTAGATGTCACTATTGATTAATGGAGGAGTGTATTTCAGGAAGGCTATCTCATTAAATTAACTAAACATAAGGAAAGGAGGAGCATATCCCCCAAAATATTATGCTGCCACACTGGTATCAAATCAAATCTACCAATAAGCAACTATAGAGTAGCCTGATACTCTACTAAAAGAACAGTAACACAAACAACTGAAAATGCATTTATAGTTACTGAATATTCAACCTCTGCTTCCAAAAATTCTAATTTGTCACTATATAGTATCAGCTATTTAGCTTTTAAAATTGGGTTCTTGGATGCACTTCCTAAATATGTATTATTTAAAGCACCATAGAAACCAATTAGAGAGGGTGAGGTCTGTTTAACAACATGGCCGCTACCAGCAAAGATAAAAAACAGACAGAAAGCAATAAAAATCATGAATTTGCCTCGATAGATAATATTTTTACAAGTCGTTTATTTGAATAACTATCATGCTAATCCGGGTGAAATCCTGAAACAAATGCTTTTTAACATTCCCTACATGAGCCCTAAAATAATGAATACAAAATTATCATAAAAGGGTCTCTGGAATGCATGGATCTCCAGACTATTATAGAAAAGCACACAAGGCAAAATACCACTTACACCAAAAAAATAAATACTATTTGAAAACTGAGGGGGTTATTCACTAAAGTCCAAATTGTTGCTTATAGGTGTGAATTTGCCAGATAAAGACAGTCGCAACAGGCTGCTACTGTCGCAGTCACGTCTTTATAATGAGATTATTGTTGCAGTCGCGACTTTATTATGGAAAATTGTCCGAATCTTAACTTTAAAAAATTGTCGCGACTTTATAATGGGGAAATTGTTGCGGATTTGCTATGAGAATCCGCTGTTTGAGAATTCGACAGTCAAATATGCAGCTTAGTGAATAACCCCCCCAAATCTTTGAAACTGGATAAGGAACCTTTTCAGGCCTTGTCTAGCTTTCCATTTTGCTGCACAAGTGAGGATCTGCTCACAGCTTGAGAACCACTGATTTAAAGGGGCAATGATGTCATAACTGTCTTTCTTCTACATTAATGACAATATACTGGCAATAGGTATACATTATTATTATAAGTTCCAAACAATGTGTGGAAGTGCACATCAATATGAGTTGAAGTGATACTAGATTCTTAGATGCTGGGCACACATCGCTTAATAAACAACTAGGTAGAGGAATAGAATCTGCACACACACAAAGGGAGGTGTAGAACCTTATTTAATTAACCATCAGTGCAGGATACAGGGTGCCTGACAAAGGGTAGATTGTACCCCTCGAAACATTGCTGTTTTGTATCCTGCACTGATGTTTAATTAAATAAGGTTCTACACCTCCCTTTGTGTGCGTGCAGATCCTATTCCTCTGCCTAGCTAGAAATTATTGTAAAATGTCACTATTTTCTCACATTACTTTTATTTGGGGCTAACATGTTTTATTGATCCTATAAAAAAATAGGGAAATGGAAAAGTACACCGAAGTGAAAATTAACTACAAAAAAAGGTAAGACTAACCAAAAGGTTAAAATGATCCTAATAAACATCTCCCTAAATGTGCCCCTTTAAAGTCTTTGCTGTTCCTTGTCTTCTGGCAATTTCTTTAGGAATATGGTAGGATGGAGGCTCATACAATAGAAATGCTTTACTAGAGGTATCTTACACTATAATCCAAACAAAATAACCAAAAAATCTTGCTAACTATTTAATGATTCATAAAGAACTCCAGTCCCCCCTTTACTGAGTAAGATTTACATGTCCTGCCTCTTGGTGGGGTAATATTAGGCATGAATATCTTGGGTATATCATCCAGTACTTGTAAAGATCTTGGATCTAAATTCCTGATCTTTTTTATTGCTTTGTATTGTTGTTTTGATTGCTGGTTGCAGCCATCCTTTATAAGCTACCAGGGAAATTCATCAACTGGGCAATCTTAAACAGGGGTCTAGTAACCCACAACAACAAATCAGACGTTAGCATTCATTGGTAACAGAGAACTAGAATTGTGAAATTCAACTTCTGCCTGGTTGCTGTGGGTTAACAGACCACTGTAGTTTGCCCTTGTTGATTAATATTCCTGTTGATTTGCTATGGTACTTAATGAATATGTACTGTATAAAGATAAATACAAAACAATATACAGACTAGGGGTTTACTTATTTTACATATAACAAACAAAATATGGTTGAAACCACAAAGGAGGAAAAAGAAGCACAAGTACAAATCAGGAATTTAAATTCAAAGATAACAATATTTTTACAAGTATGAATTAGGAATAACTGCCATCAGTTACCAAAAGAATTTTTAACATTTTTTTCTGGTGTGCTTGGCCTTTAATATGTTAATTGTTGCATAGATCTAATAAAATACTGACAAAGTTTAGCATCACTGTCAAACAAAATCAGGTTAACCTGACTGTCTGTTAAAAGCACACTAGAAAGTAGAAAATGGTTTACAGAAGTGTCAAATATAATTTATTTACTTACCTAATACTCTGTGTGCATTATTACCGGAATCTTCTCCTCTCTCGCTGGCCTTTTGATTGGCGTCACATGTCACGTGATATAGGCCAACGAGGGAGGGGCCTCTGATAGGCCCCCGCACCCAGTCCAACCCTGCCCCATGAGATATTTATAAAGCCCATTTCAACCTTTTCGATGGACCTGTTTTTATGCTTATCTGCATTATTTTTCAATTGGCTCTAGTTTTCAGATCCCCTTATTTATATACAGGTAGGATTGAAAGGAAATGGTCAGTAATAAATATTAGTCAGTTAAATCTGATACAAAATTAATATTTCTAGCCTTTTCAATGGGAAGTCTGTTTTGACTGTGGGTAAATCACAGGACCAATTCCATAAGAAATAATGTTATCTTTTCTTTGCCAGCCTAAACACTTTTGGGTGAACAGATTTATAAAAAAAATATGACAATATCAATATATTACTGCAATTTCACAATTGTTAACCAGTTGAAAACATTTTTGACTTGCATAATGATCCCGCTTAAATGTTATCATTAGCTTTACAGAAAGTGGAATTAGAAGCTGAGGGAAATGGTGCACAATGGGGTCATTAACAGCTGGAGAGAAAATTTCAGCTATATCTATAGAGAGGCCAAGGAGATCAACAAGAACAATCCACCCAATGTATTGAGTTGTTCAAACAACGTACAACCTGTTCACTAACATTAAATTGTTGGGCTGTCGCTAATATGGACGGTAAGTAAAGTATAGGGGAAAGGGAAGTGCTGAACACAGACAGTATGGATTATTAAACATGGTAGGGTAGAAGAGTTAATGGTGGCTACTTAAGGAAGAAAAGACCAAGAATACTGTATATAAGAGGAAGTAAAGTTGGTGGGACCAGTAGAAAAGCAGCACCTTACTTTACACAAATGAAGTAAATGATCAGCTTAGTAGTACAGAGGAGAGTGTGCTAATCCATCACATGACAAAAATAGAGGTATCTATGGGAGAGGCTACCAGGGGTACAAAGCAAAGTGTGGGCAGATAGGCATAGAATAGGCCAGTCTCAAAGGCAGCCAGTGCTTGAGTTTTATACCCAAGTGGACCTAAATGGGTATTGGAGATCAGTGGAGTGTTAGAAAGTCAATAACCAGAAGTTTCATAATTCTGCCTGCTTGTGGTGACAAACAGATAATATATTTTGGGCCATTTATAATTGTCAGACAATTTCACAACATTGCCTGAGGTTTATGTCTCCAGACTAGATGGTGCCAGGGACAGTGAAGGAAATTGTGGCATGTCTGGATTATTTGTGGAAAATTGGACTGTACACTGATAGCAGCTTCACCATTTTTTTAAAGGGGAGTTAAAGTGCACCTGTCACCTCAAAACTAATACTAATTTAGGTTGTACTGATTAAATAAACATTTTTGTAAATATATATTTATTTTTAAAAATTGTAGCTTTATACAGCGTTTCTCTCTGTCATCTTCCACATCAGCCTGGCTTTTCTTTCCTGAGTATCGGGTAGGCTGAGCTAAATAATGATTGACATTACAGCTCCTCCAATCAGATCCCTTAAATCACGATCTAGCAGGGATCTGATTGGAGGAGCTATAATGCCAATTATCATCAACCAACCCAGGAAAGAAAAGTCAGGCTGATAGGGAAGATGACAGAGAGAAACACTGTATAAAGGTACATTTTTTAATACACATATATTTACAAAAAATGTTTACTTCATTAGTACAACCTAAATTAGTATTAGAGTTTTGAGGTGACAGGTGCACTTTAAACATTAGTGTCACAAATATGTGTTACACATTCTAAAGGGCAAGTGAGAATAAAGACCTCTTGAAAAACTGCTGGATTTAAATTGTGAATCGTTTTTTTAAATGCTTTCTGTTCAAATTGGTCTTATCTTGTGCCTTCCATAAGGCTTTTAGGGTTGATTAAATATTTAGTAGATCCATATATGAACTATGAGGAAATGAAATGGAAATATTTTCTGTGGAAGGGACTGGGTATTTATGTCCAAATTTAATTTAAAACTAACAAAATTGTGAAACGGGATTCAGTGTTCATCTGGATGGCACAAACGATGCTTGAAGCTGTTCGTAAAAATAATAAAACTCAAATTATAACTTCATCCACATTAATTTTACTTTGTTGGTGTTATTGCGAAATTCACAAAATCACTGATGGTTTTTGTCCCATTGTTCTCTGATGGGACTTTACATTATATAATTTTACTGACCACTAGATGTCGCCGTGCACTGAAGGGTTGTAACCTCTACAATCTGTAGTGTAAACAAATAAGGAAGGTAGACTGCCCCTCTCTACCTCTCCACCCCTTCAAACAATTTGTTAAGCATGTTGTGTTAAGAGTAAATAAAAGCCAATTTGTCTTTTCTTGAACTGATAGGCAACTACTGATTCTTTTATTTTGAATATATCCCTCGTTGCATTACTTGTTCAGTGGCACTAAATTAATTTTTGAAGGTCAGTTTCATGTTTTTCATATTTTGATAAAATTTCAATTTTATAGCATTGTTTTAAAGAAAACCCTGTGGAGCACCCCACAGCTTTACAAATCTCTATTCTTCTCTAGCGCTGGAGGATATACAACGTTGTGGGGAATTGGGGGTTCCCTTAAGGGTTGGGGGGAGGGAAATTTTGAGTGGGCCCTGTCCCTTATATTGGAGCAGCTAGATAGACCGCTAAGCAGGGCATTCAAAACGTGGCCAAAAATTCACTGAGGAGGGAATTTGAACCATTTTGGTTTGTATGTTTGGTATAAGGCAGCTTGGTGTATTTGCAGAGAGTCTACAGATTCCCTTAAATGTAACAGCTTTTGATTACAGACTTACAGCCTAATTCACCATTGCGCGAAGTGAGCTGCGAAGCCTTCGGCTCTCTTCGCAAATGTTATTATGCGCCCACTGATGCCCTGCACGCGGACATCAGCAAGCGCATTAAAGGAATTTCAGTCTTGGCGAGAGCACTCGAGTCTCCTCGCCGGGACTGGAATCCCTTTAATGCGCTTGCTGATGTCCGCGTGCAGGGCATCAGTGGGCGCATAATACCATTTGCGAAGTGAGCCTTTGCAGCTCACTTCGCGCAATGGTGAATTAGGCTGTTAGATTGCTGTTTGGTGCATCTGCAAAATATAACCAGAAGGTATTTTGTTTGGACTAACACAAGACAAAATAACATTTTAAAGACTGAAGTCAGAGGTATGCAATGAAACTACAGGAAAATGTCCCTGGGAGTAAGAAGGGATATATGGCGCCAAACGCACCAAGTTGGAATATTGCCCAGCCGGTTGCCCTGGTATTGTTGCATGGGGTTTATTAATTGGTTAAATATTAAATTAGTTAAAGTCAATATTACAATTAACTCATTTCTTGATCTATCCATTTTGGCTTGTAGGTTATTGTGGATTATTATATCATTTGAATTGCGTTGATGGTACAGTATTATGAATTACAATAAAGTTGTATCCAAGAAATAAATTACAGATAAGAAAATTGTGCTATTGCATTACTAGGTATTAAAATGTGAAATGGATGTTTTCCATTTCCAAGGGTTGAAATTCAAATTAAGGTACTTAAGCGCAGAAGCAGTATTACATCAGAATTGTGCTACTGCTCTTTCTCAACTTGCCAAAATCCAGCAGGAAACAGGAAGTTAAGAAAATCACAGCCTGCAGGAAGAAGAAATGAACACCGGCACTGAGGAAAGCAGGGAGAAGTAATGAAGATCGGTACTGAAGCACCACTGTAGATATAGAGAGCAGTGGTAAATATTTCAGTCTACTGAATCACAGCCTGGAGTTCTCCTTTAAATGTAAATAAAAGACTTTCAAAGCAATTTAAATACAGCATAAAAGAATTCAAATTACAACATGCTATCTACAAAAAAAAAAAAAAATTATATTTAAGTTAAATATCGTATAACATATGTGGAACATGGCTTAATATCATACTGCCTGCAGCGCCCAGCCTTCAGTTCATGCCTTCACTTGTTTATCTGTTAATTTGAATATCTGTGTTCAAGCTAAAGATGTTGATAGAAGAGATTCCATCAGTACCTTGTATATTTTCTATTAAATTCTATTACTATTTAGAATATCTGTAATCCCCAGTTCCATTTGATTATGAGATCAATAAACAAAAAATGTATTTTTGGAATAAAATGACATGTGTTGTAATGCTGATTTAATGAAAAAGATTTATTGCATACAATATTTAACTTTTCAAACTTAAATTAACAGTAGCTACCTATAAAAAAATGAATGCCAGGATCAGACATATTTAACAAATACACACAGTGCAAACTTTACAGAGGTCTAGTAACCCATAACAACCAATCAGAAGTTGTTTTTTTATTATTTTTGGTTCCTTGTATTAGAGAATGCTGACTTCTGATTGGTTCCTATGAGTTAATAAACCTCTGTAAACAATTGCCCATGTTGATGAATTCATCAACAGTGCAAACTTTACAAAGGTTTAGTAACCTATAGCAACCAATCAGAAGTTGTTTTTTTTTTTTCTTCTTGCTTTCTTATACCACTGAATGCTGACTGCCGATTATAAATGGTGCATTCTAGGGCTCTGGGGCACTATTATTTAAATAAGTTATATATAATGCACAGCTTAGGCCAAAAAAAAGTTTCAGAGGGTTATTCACTAAAGTCCGAATTGTTGCGTATAGGTCCGAATTCGCCAGATTAAGACAGTCACAATAGGCTGCTACTGTCACAGTTGTGAATATTGTTGAAGTCGTTACTTTATTATGGGAAAAGTGTCATAATATTAACATTAAGGGGAATTCACCATAGTGCGAAGTGAACTCTGGATTCTTCGGCTCACTTCGCACAGACTATTATGCGCTTGCTGATGTCCTGCACGTGGACATCAGCAAATGCTTTAAAGGGATTCCAGTCTCAGCGAGACCACTCGAGTCGCCTCGCCGAGACTGGAATCCTTTTAAAGTGTTCACTGATGTCCGCGTTCACTTCGCACTATAGTGAATTCCCCTCTAAAAATTTGTTGCGACTTTACATTGGGGAAATTGTCACGGATTTGCTATGGGAATCCGCTGTTTGCGAATTCGATAGTTGAATTCGCACCTTAGTGAATAACCCCCTTCAGTGTTTGCAGATGACACAAAGTTAATACAACTAAATACATTCAATGGAGGAAGTTGGCAAGTTAAATGCTGAGCTTGATGTACTGGGTGACTGGGTAAGCTACATGGCAAATTAAATGTAATATAGACAAATGTAAATTTATGTATCGGGGGCTAAAAATTTGCTAGCATCATACACTTTTTGAGGGGTGTAAAACTAACAATGATAGAAAGGGATCTGGGTGTACTTGTGGTCCATAGGCTAAATAATAATTAATAGCTAATAATAATTAATTTAATTTAATAGCTAATAATTGATCACTTAGATTGTAAGCTCCTTGGGGCATGGACCTCCACCCTCTTGTGTCAATCACTATCTAGCACTTAATTTGATGTACCCTTGTTATATTGTTATATTTTACTTGTATTGTTTAATGCACTTTTCCCTTGTTTGTATTGTACTTGTATCGCTGAATTGTACAGCGCTGCGTAAATTTGTGGCGCTTTATAAATAAAATTATACATACATACATACATAGATAATAGCATGTAATACAAATCTGCAGCTTTCAAACCTAGCAAAGTAGCAAGATATTTTCCAAACAAAGGTTTAATGAAAAAGGGATATAATTGTGCCACTGTACACTTCTCTCCTAAGGCCCCACTTTGAAACTGCAGTCGAATTCTGGACATTGTTACACAAAAGGATGTCCTGGAGCTGAAAATAGTTTAAACTAGGGCAACACAAATGATAAGAGGAATGGAAGACCTCAGTTGTCATAAGAGGAATTAAGGGGGTAATTCAGCATAGTGCGAAGTGACCTCTGGATTCTTCGCCTCACTTCGCACACACTGTTATGCGCTCTCTGATGTCCTGCACGCGGGCATCAGCAAACGCTTTAAAGGGATTCCAGTCTAGGCGAGG
>WMED01023505.1:0-11434 GCA_019650415.1 Pipa parva
GCCAGAGTTACCGGCACGTACACTCCATCTGTAATTATTCCATAGACCTGCTTACAACACATACATTTGTTCATGTTGTTACTTGGTTGCAGTCTTTATTGACACTTAAATGAACAGTTGCATTGTGGGGGTTATTCAGCAAAGTCCGAATTCGCCTGTGTTGTTAACTTTGTGATAATTCGAGTTGCATCACAAACAATTGTTGCGAATTCACTTCCATACGCTTGTACTCGATAATTCGAGTCGCATTGCCAACAATTGTTGCGAATTCGCTTCAATACGCTTGTACGCGATAACTCTCCAGCAACTCTTCAACTCTCCAACAAACCCTCATAGTTCTATTCATTGGAACCTAGTATTTATATGTGTAGTTAATGTTTGTTGATTGTTCCAATTATTAGATGTTTTTGTAAGCAATAACAAAAACACAATCCGATTGGCTAAAATTTATTTGTCCACACCCCTTCGGATGTGTTTTTAATTGCAACTACGCTAGTGGCGAAGAGACGTAGGTCTTTGCGTGTGTGTGCACAGGTACTTCAGCAATTTAAAAAGCAGCGGAACATGTCGAAGGTGCGAATGCGACTAGGTGAAGTGCTCCGAATTCGCATGTTTGCCTTCGCCAGACCAGAGTAGTGAATTAGGGGGTTGATGGCAGGGCACTAGTGTTGCGTAAGGTGACTATTCCTTCAAAAGTGACATTGGCGACTGTAACTAATCTGAAACATGTACTGTGAGCAATGTGACATAGAGAATGATGGAATATTCTCAGATTAAATAGTGGAACATTGTGGTACTGACGTCACTGCCCTTCACTAGTCAAATTCACTACACACTGCTTGACTTCACCTCCTATTTCCATCTGAATTTTCATGTCACACTGCGCATGCGACAGTGATCACCGCCGTCTGCCAGTAGTAAAAGAGAATTCGCATCGTCTAGATAGTGATGAGAAGTGAATTTGCATCTAATTTAAATATTCCACTAAACTTATAACAAGTTTAATTTTAACTACGATCAAAGGAAAACTGATGCAAGGGACTGTGGCCATTTTAAAACAGAGCAGTTTATCCCATTTTTATAAACATTAACTAAATAATTATGTACGCACACGCAAAATGATGCGAATAACTCCATATGTTAGCGAATGTCGCAGTCGCTTGGATTGTAGTATAGTCTTCCGAATTGGTCGCGAATTCGCCACTTCACAGACTTTTGTCTATACGCGAACACTGGGAAGTAGAGAATTAGATGCAAATTCACACCGTAATGCGACATATCAGACTTTGCTGAATTACCCCCATTATGCCTCACTGGAGTCATGCCAGTGATGGAGTCATGGAGTCACCCCCTACTTTGCCACTCTGATCTTGAAAAGACAAACTGGTAAACTCGACACAATAAGGCTTGCCAAATTTGCAACTTTGACAGACTCCAACATGTAATGTAAATGATGTTAATGATGTATTAATAAACATTTTTTTATTTTATATCTTTTTAGATTTGTTTTTTAACAAGCCCTAGGAGTGCATCGTGTACCAATTAAGGTTTGTTATATTACTGTCTGATGGCACCCGAGCATTAAGCTAATTAGGTGGTATATATAATATATAATATATAATATATATATAAACAACTGTTAGTCCAATAAAAAAGGTAACACCAAGTACTGCAATACTATTTTTTTCATATATTTAATATACTGTATATATATTATATATATAATATAAGTTAGGATAGAGTTGTGTTAGTTCACGGATGCAAAAAAGTTGAGTATTGCAATATTTGGTGATATATATATATATATATATATATATATACACAATTATTAGTAAACTATTGGAAATAAATATGTTTCAAATTCATAAAGAAAAAAATGGTGTCAGATCCGACAGTTACATGTTACTTGAAATTAAACATTTGCTGCACAGCTGCTTATTTTAGGACTCCATCCCCAGACTTGGCTTTGTGTAAAAAGTCTATTGATCTGATATAGACAGATTTTTTTCTATTAGATGATTCTCTAAGTGACCATGACAGTTAAGTACTTAAACAACTTATGTTTGTTCAGCGTTAACTTAATAGGAGCATAGTTGTGTTCTAGAGAACATTAACATTTTTTTTCCATAGTCCATATCTCTTAAATGAATTAGTTTAATCAGATTCTCAAGACAGAACATAATCTTAAATGACATAGTATTTAATTTAAGTGTTTATTATTCTGAAGGCCAAAAGAAATTGCTTAATTCGTTTTTCGGAGCCGCTGAATAGAATAGAAATTAAACTCAAGAAGAAATGTTCTTCCTAGCAAATGGTGCATATCTCTGTAGATCGGCAGAATTAAATTGTGTCGTTTGAGTAAAGGCAGAATATTAAGAAATATAAATAACGGCTTGTATAAATGTCAAGACTCACAGAATTTTCTTAATTATCATACCAACATTGCACAATACAGGGTTAATTACGGTAAGCATGTTTTAATATTGTTAGTAGTTCCATAAAATTTTGCCATGCTCTTATAAAAATTTACATCAAGCCCATATACTGTAGTTACTACAGTAATGTGAAGTATGAGGAAACTAACTAATGAAAGTTGCCTTAACTCTATAGGGAGTAATGACTGTAGGTATTAAAATTCTATGCAGAAAATCAGATATAGGGGTCATTGCATTTTAACTCTCCATACTATAGACATTGTCAGTATGAGTAATTGTAGCATGAAATTATATTATTACATTGTTGATATACATGTGTGTGTGTGAATGAATAAAGAAGGATAAAAAATATTTTGGAATAATAATATACCTTTAAAAGTGATCAGTAAAAAATATGAAAACATACAGATGGAGCAGACTTCAGTGCAGCATCTTGCACAAACAGCCACATAATTTTTGACACTGAAATTCCTGGATGTCTGTATTCTAATCGGTGTCAAAATACTGTATCCAGGACTGTTCCATCTGTATGAACAAACTATATTTGTAAGTAAAAGAATGGAGCTAAAATACCAAATAGGACCCGGAAGAAGAGTTTATAGATGAAAAGTACATAGGCAAGATGGCTGCACTGCTGGACCCTGGAAGACGTGGTGAACTCTTCATATCAGCGAGATGAAGTCTATTCCCTGCCTAAGTGGAATGTGGATATGGCACTGATACTTTCTACCTCCCATAAGTTAATGACAGTGCACCTGTGAATGTAAACAATAGCGGTCTGCCTTGGGAATCCAAAAATTTGAATCTCAGTGTGTCAGATACAGAGTGGTAACATATAGTGATCTCTGCTGGAATTACCATGCATTTTTTAGACTCTGTCATTTAATAGGAGATACACACATGTCTTTTACATGCATTTGAAATATTTGATATTTTGGCACCAGCACACATACTAGAATCCTTGAATGCACCTCATACATGAACATCATGTCTATATGGGATTTTCACTGCTAGTGTTTGTTTTTGTATGAGAGTTAATATCATGTATATGTGGGACTTTTCATATTTTCACTGCTGGGGTTTGTCCCTGTATTATAATAAATTAATATCATGTCTATATGGGACTTTTCACTGCCGGTGTTTGTCCCTGTATGATAATAAATTAATATCACGTGCAGTTTTGTCTTTATGTTGATATATCTCTATCATAGTGTTATTTTCACTGACCATGTTTTAGAGTTTGCTAGTTGTTCCAGGGCCCTGCAGTTTCAGTCATATGTCTATGTATCTTTATACGTTCTATGTATATTGGGGGGAAGCCCTCTGCTTTGATTCATAGTTGTGATACTTTTTTGAGGACATGTGTTAATAAATGCATTTTCCAGACACATTAAGTGACTCCATTTTGGTACAGAGTTCATGGTAAAACCACCCTGTAAGTGGTAATTTTTGCCTTTAAGGATCCTCTTGTCTTTTCTTGTAGGTTTCTCTGTTTGTAGCATGTATCTAGCACCTGCCTTCCAGATATTGGGAAGGTAACCACATTATACATATATTATGTCTGTTATTGTGCCTGTTAACAATAAGGATGACAAAAAAATATTTTCTTTTCCGCAGGAAAAATCCTTAATGTGTTGGAACACAGGGTTCTTTGGAGAAATGCAGTTAAATGTCCAACATTATTAATTTCAGTTTACAGCTACAGTATAATGCATGCAGGCATATTTTCATCCAGTCACCCACCTGGGGTAAAGACACCAGATGGCTGGACATGGTCACCATTCAAGTGAGTGGGCTTTTTTTCAATTTTGTATGGTTTTTCTGTATACTAAGCTAAAGTAAGAATAGCACCAATCCAAAGTATATCCATCATATCTAAGTATATGATTGTTGTCATAAAAAGTTATATTATGCTAACAGTAGAGAAAATTATTACTATTTCTCTTAGTGATGGTCAAACACTAATTTAACTGAACCATAACCCATCAGCAGAATACTTATTATAATACAAAAAGTAAAGCAAACTGACCATTTCCTTACATTATGCCTTGCTACGCCTAGCACTAAACACCTTGTGCCTCCCCTACTCCCAGTATCAAGAAATGTCCTTCAAAATGTTGCATACAGCATATTTCTCTCCAGCTCTGTGAGTTAGGATAAGAGGGACGAGTAACAATTCTTGTCCCAATTGTCATCAACCAAATGCAGATATATATCATTGTCTGTGGGCTCGTGCAGTGATTCAAGACTTCTGGTTCTTAATTATTTATTTACTCATTGTCGGTCTTTACTCTCACTTTCACTTCCACACTCACTTGACTGGGCACTCTTTGCTAACGATGCCAACATTTCCAGACTGGCAAAAAAAAAAACTTTCTAGTTTCATTGCTACATTTTCCATTGCTGGATCTCATCTAGCCCCCTCCCCACCTTTTGAAATTTTCAAAACCAAAATAGCATTTTTGTTTCGGATGGACCAGCTGGAGGCTACCCTTCACAAGGACGCAAATGCAGGTCAGTTTTATGATACTTGGGTTAAATACATCAGGTCTTTTCTACCTGATTTGAAATATCAACTGGAGAAAATGTTTTAATTTACATCCTGGTACATTATAGAAATATTGTGTGGGCATTTTCCTTTTTAAATTTGTCTTATGGTGGTTATGGAGCTCAGCTAGATCTCTTATAAGTTAAGCAGTTAGACATCTCCAAAGTGGTAATTGTGTGGGGAAACTGGGATTATCTTATTTTACATTGTTTCCATCTCAAATTTGTAATTACTTTGTCAATATATAATGGCTATTGGCATATTGTCATTACTTAATAACTTTAACAGTTATTCTATTCAATACCATAACAACAGTGTTGGATTTTTTGTCTTTTTTTCTACTATAGTTTAATAAAAACATTTAAACAAAATTAAATGCCACATATTTATATGTACCTTTTCCACAATGATCTGGTGAGAGTTATGGACAGGGTCAGATTTTCATACCATAGGACCTGATGATCCTCCAGTGGTCTTCATTATCAGTGCTCAGACTAAACGGGGCTAATTTATTAAAGCGCGAAGTTCCCAGCTATATTGAACTCAAGTTCCATTTGTTTAACAAATATAAATTTGCTACTTCTAAACTTCACTGAACAGTGAATTCACTTAGAGAAGAAAAGAACTCCAATGGACTCTATTCAACGAATTATCATTAGTAGTCAACCGATCAGTTGCATATTGATTAAAATTCAATCAAGCGAAGTGAAGTGCTGTCATTTTACCATGGATTTGTTTATAGGAGAAAATATCACTATAACTTCATCTTTCATAGATTAATGTCAAAATACTATTACTAGGTAAGATTGATTTAAAGGACATTGCATTACTTTGTATCATTTTGGTCACCACTATTTTCTCAAAATAAAGTCGCCAACATAACAAGTGTTGTTGATATCCTTTTCTATGCGACAGTATTCTTAGTTCACATTGTCACTTGATTGCTATATTTTCTTTGTCTTTTGAGTGTACAGTTACCTTATGCCAAACCAGAGAGCTGTCATTGGTGATAGTAAGCTGAATTGGTTGTCAGTTGCCACATTGAATTCACCACATTGCAGAATTTGATGAATGTACAAATAGGAAAATGTTTCATATAAAGTAAAGCACAAATGAGCAAAATAAACCAAAACAAATCAAAAGCAACACCTAAAAATCAAAACAATTGCTGTGGTATCATTCCCCTGATAAAGCATAGTCATGCAATACTGTACATGTACCGTTATATGGACAAGTGTAATCAATGATTGATTTCTTTATGGCATTTGTTTGTATTTTGTGTGTAGCAATGATCTTTTTTATTCCTTGTAATAAATGGTGTGCTATGCTATAAGACCAGTGTTAAAGGGTCCAAACTGTTTCAGCTATGATTCTTTAACAAAAGACACATTTATAAGGCATAATTTATTTGTTGCTTTTAGTGAGTTTTCTACCACTCAGGATGTGTCAGTTTGACTGCTCACCCCCAGTGTTACACTTTCAGCACTTTTATGTGGTGTCCACATATTGCCGAATTCTGCATGTACCATTTATTACTTTTGTCAGGAATCCTGGGCTTTAAATGAACCATTTTACTTATTGTTAAGAACCTATTGTTACTATTTGTGGTCTCCAGTTTTAGAATTTCTATTGTTGGGTATAGTAGAAGTGGCAAATGGATGTGAATTCACATTAACGCAACTGTTTGCACTTAATGAATAATACTTGTGCACTAGTTAGTCTGTGTTACTGCTGTTCCTGGTGTCATTAGCGTGTGTCATGCTTAATGCTCCAAATTTACTTGGATTATCTCATGCTAATGACAGCAGGGGCAGCAGCAAAATAGTACAGCTGCTGTTCTTAGTTTCCAATTACATTTGAAATATTAAACATGACACTTGATTGAATCTGCACTGAGTTTTATAACTACATTTAGAGCATTAAGCCAGAGTCACACTTCCCTATTGAAATGTTCCAGAATTGCATCTGTAGAATATCTGTAGAATATCTGCAGAAAGGCAGGAAGCCACGACATAACATCTGTGGCATGGCTGTGATACAAGGGTGCTACAGAGCATCTGGGTCATGTATGGGGGGCACTGCAAAGCATATATACTAGAATTTGATTTAAAACATTAGAAGTAACTGGTACACTTTCAGTAACAACGCTTTTAAAATGGGTATCAGCACAACTACTTGTATTAGACCAATGACATTATTAATTTCCAGTTGGTTTACCACTGCTAAAATCTGCTACAATAGCTTTCGTGTTTCAGGGTTCTGTATTAAGAGCTTGTATTTATATTGGAAACTCAAGCACTGGAATTAATACTTCACAGGTTACAGTGTACAGTACCAGTACCTTGAATATTACACCAGTTTTATTAGAGAGCAGTGATCAGTGTGTAGTACCAGTAAAAGTGGAACATGAACAGTATCTATGAGAAACAACTAATTATTAACTAATTATTACCTAACATTTGTATAGACATCCTCCTCATGCAGGCTTTTTGGATTTGTTATTAAGATCTCTAACCAGAAACCAAATAATTCAGTGCAGTGCTAGAAAAAAAAAGCTTTAATTCTTGATAACTGGAGTTTAATAGACAACATTTTCATTTAAGTAATTGTCTCAAGCAAATCTTTACATGGCGTTCTTTTCAAATGTATGCCAAGGCACTAAGAAGCATTAATATATTCAAATATATTTAAGATCTAAATAGAAATGTACCATCTGAGTGCCCAATCGTGACACCATTTCTTATCATTTAAACATATCACATTGATTTCGAACAGGCTTATAACTTACATTTCATGGTCCTGAAGTTCACAAGAGCTGTCTGGTGTATTGTTTAGTTCAGTCTTCTTATAATAAAACAACAGGTATTTTGGCATATGACTGTATCTTTTCAATGCAGTTTTGTTAGAAAAGCAGCCCCACGAGCATGCTATAGTGTAAGGAGCTATTGACTGGGCTAGGAACTACAAGGAAGGAGTAAGGGGAGGAGCTATTGACTGGGCTAGGAACTACAAGGAAGGAGTAGGTGGGGATTTACAGGAAGAAAGTTGTGTGGGAAAAAAGGAAGTGGGAGGGGCTTGGAGTTTTCATGGCTATTTTGCACTGGAACTGGGTAAGCAGCATCCCTCCCACCCTTGATGTATATGCATTTCATTCTAATGTTTATTGTGTATTAAAATATATTTGTATAACTAAATAAGATAAATATTCTTATTAAATCTCATGTTTGTTACAGAAGTAATCTTTTGAAGGAAAATGTAAATATTTTGTATTGTTAATGAGACTGTTCCTTTGTCAAAACAGTGATATCAATATATATTGGTGACTCCTAGGGCATGGTCCCAGGAGTTGTTAGTTACTGGTTGCCTTGCTACTACTTGCCACCATTCTCATGGGTAGAGTGGTCAGCATGGTAGGGTAGCTAGGTGGTAAATCCTTGGGCAGGGTTCCAGGACTGGTGGTTAGTGGCTGCCCTACGGTGGGGCAGCCTTTGAAAAATGTTTTAAATAGGGGCAAGAATTCTGATATGTTAATATTGTCATTTATTTGGTCTGTAAAAATTGGTTTGAATAATAAAAAAACTGCAGCCTTTTTAACCCCATCTCTTGTGTCCTGGTGTTCTTGGGTAATTTGGAGAGGGGGGCCAGAAAAGGTTAAAATAAGTTTAAATAACTGGTGGTTATAATCCTGGAGCAATGTTGACGCTGTACCAGTCAAAGATTATTCTTATAATATAATTTAGAATGATACACACTAAAGAACAAAGGAGAGGAACAAGATGAGAGAAAGAGAGAAATGGATAATGCACAAGATGACCTGGGAGCTTGACCACCCAGGGGTCATGTTATAGTTTAGAAAACTGGAATGAAGTTTTGGGGGGCTAGAAAGGGAAATTCCTATGGTAGCAGTTTTCTTTAAAGGCCCGAGTTAACTGGGAAATGGTGCTTTGCTGTGTATGTATCTCCAGAAACATTTAGACCAGGGAATAGCAACCTTAAAGTAGGTACAAGTATCCACAGTTGGCTTGATTATTATTTTCATTATGGGATTTCTCCCAAGAGCTCCTATCTGTTTATGTATGTATATATATATATATATATATATATATATATATATATATATATATGAAGAATGGGTTTTGTAAAAACAGTTTTTTTGTAAAATTGCTAGTGATCATATAGTTCTGCATGTGTTCCATTTTTTTTTTTAAAAGTTTATAAATATGCAGGAGTGACCTACTCTGCTCCAATTAAATAAAGTCATTTAAGCCAATCTTTTCTGTTGCGTATCGTATAATGTCTTCCTTGTAGTTCAACTGGAAAGCCTGATGTGGCAAATCTTCAAACAATTAAACTGTAATTCTTTAGCTAAACTGCACATTTTTAGAGCACTTCTACCCCAGTTACTCACAGTTAAATAAATGGTTGAATCATCCAGGCTGTATCAAAGTGTGGGTTATTTAATGCAGGCAACCTTTAGCTATATTCTATTGTCCTTTTGATCCAAACCCACTCTAAATGGAGATGTTGTTTTTTTTTATAGAGGTTCAGATTACCTCTAAGATGGTACTTGTGAGGTTTTATCGTCCTGAATGGTGAATACCTGAATAAAATGGTGTCAGTCCAGTTTAATATTGCCCCTATGTTCCTTAATGTGTTACTCAACTGGTCTGCTAGTCTGTCCCACAGGCATACGCGCAAGGTGCTACTTTGATTTTTATCCTCACTTTTCATGTTCCTGGATTTTCAGTTATTTGAATAAAACTGATGTGATTTTATCTGGTGGAGCGCCGGAGATTGTGTATTGTAGTAATCTTTTGATCTGTCATCAATGTTCTATTACAAATAAAATATTGGCATTTGCCATCTCCACATCATTGCATTCAGTTTTTAGTCACAATTTGTTTAGTGTCCCAACTTTTTTGGAATCCAGTTTGTATGCCAAACTAGATAGCCAGAGGGACCACCCCGCCCTTGAGATCATAAAAAAAAACAATCAGGTGGTCTCCATTAAATTTAAATGCAGCTTTAAATGTGTCTTCTCCACAACAAACAGTATACACTGATAAATATCGATGTGTTATCAATAAGTTAATATTGCTACAATTTACATTACTTTCAATGGAGCCCTTTGACATCGATATCACAGATTTTTCCACCAGGGACTTAGAAAAATGTTACAGCCTCATCTCCATAGGGAATAATGGATTTTCTCCACCCTCAACCAGGCGAACACTTGCTTACTTCAACCAAACTGCATACAGGTAACGCTTTTCCTCTGTGTGTCCTGCTCCACATGCAAAACTATAACAAACTTCATGAAATGAGTACTCAGTGTTTCGGATGTGTTAGTAGCAGAGCCACAACTTTATTCATACCATAACATGTTTGAACTCGGTTGATCTTTATCAAATGTGCAAAAACACAGTGAAACACATGTTTATGTTGAAAAAAGCTGGAAAGGGCTTAGTAAATTTCTGATTGACATCGATCAAGCAGGGAAAAACTATACGATGATAATAAATATCCCGATGTGCTATACAGTTAAGTACAAAGTTGTTTAAATGTCACAAAACAATGTCAAGGTACATCACTTCTTCATGTATGCTGAAATTAAATGGAATATTGATTACTGTTGCAGCATATACACTACCATGTATTGATCTGATATACTCCCTTAGTATGAATCATGACTTAAAACCGATCATTTGAATTTCAGATTTTAAATGATAATATTAAACTTTAGCTCAAAAATCTCTTGTAATAGTTCTGTTTTTTTTAACATAAAAGAATATCCGTTGGCAAAATAAAATCAGCTGTAGAACTATATTTACCAAACACTGAATTTATTTGAGTTCATTTACCCCAAACTAAAATTATTTTTGCTCAATGATCCTCAAGAAGAAAATAAATTCAAGAAATAATTGCAGGTAAGCTACGTAATCAGATTAATTAAACTTTAATTGAACAGGTACAAAAACGGGAAAATGAAAAAGAAGTTATTGCCCTAGAAATCCTTCAGTACATTTACATCGTTGGCATTAGCTAAACATTTCTATGACATGAAAAAAATATCAATGTGAGAAACATATTTCTCCATTTTTTGTTAGCGAGGTTTTGATTCTTGTTGGCAGTAATTCAAATTCAAAATAATTAAATATATAGTAAAACTGAAATGGCTATTCTTTTATAAAACTGGTAAAAAGAGGAATACATTCATTTGAAATGGGTTAATATGGAGAAAACAAATATTACATTTTTACAAAGCTTGCTAATTGTGCATCCGAAAGGGATATTAAAAAAAAAAAAAAAAAATGGTAAATTACACAAAAAGATGCTAAATATTACTTTTTTACTTTTCTACTTTTTGCCTATTGAAAAACATAGTACTTTTCAGGACATAGTGCCCACTATTTCACTACACAGCGCCCACCATTTCACTACACAGCGCCCA
>WMED01023506.1:0-11434 GCA_019650415.1 Pipa parva
TGGTGGAACTTGCACTATTGGTGACTGACTAAATACTTTTTTCCCCACTGTATATATTTACAAAAAATGTTTATTTCATTAGTACAACCTAAATTAATATTAGAGTTTTGAGGTGACAAGAACACTTTAAATACTGTAGAATAAAAGCCAGCAAGTACTTATGTTATACTAATAACTTGACTCATAATGTTAGCGACTTATTAAATTGTCTCTCTATTAAAAGAACATACATAGCAAGTATTCCTAACTATCTGTCTATGGCATGTCCACAGTATCTCTTACAGTCTGCCTTAGTGCTTAAATTAATCCCACATGTAAGGTCAGGTCATCCTTAATGTGTAATACACAGTGGCATGCTCAATTTCTTTCCAGTTTGGCAACTTTACACACTCTGTACCATTTGCTCAGTCATTTTGCGCATCAGTCAGCTAAAAAATTTTTCCTAAATTGTTACTGGTGAGCTTAGGGCCACAAGTAGCTAAAATGTCCCAGAAACCCCTTTAAAAGGCTTACACTTTGGAGCCGGGGTCTCCAGTAACTGAGTTTTACACTGGGTGGCACACCAACGCATTAGTTAACACCGGCAAAAGACAAACAATTTCAGGTTGATATGATTTTTGAAAATAAATGGAAAAGGTTTATTAAAGGAAGGGAAGACAATATTTACAAATAGTTATTTTTCCCCTGAATCATGATCCCCCTCAGCACCCTCTGGAGCTGCCATCACCATCTTCTCGGGCTACCACCTCATCTCTTTACAGTTCCTCACCAAATGAGGAGTTTCCTCTAATTTTCCTTTGCCTACTTTTATTTCCAATTGGATTGCTCGTTGACCAGGAACTTAAAGGACTTGGGTTTTCAGCAAGCTCATGTAGTTGTGGTCAGCTGTCCACATACTTTATCTTTCAAGACAACCTCCTTCTTGCATTTTTACCACCCTTGCCATGAAAAACCCTCTCCTCAGCTGAAAACTGACACTTCCTTTGTTTTTATTGGATGCCCACACACTATGAAAATGCTTTTCTACATCGTACATTTAATTGTGGTCAACCAAGAATCACACTTCAAATGGGACGTTTCAAGGCAACATTGGCTTTTCCTGTCACAATTAATGTTGTTTTCTATAGCTGACCAAACCGCAAGGTAGAAAATACCCTTCCAGAAGAAGTCAGCAAAAAGCTAGTTTAGGAATTTCAACTTAATTGTTTCTTTAGCCAGGCTCAGCTGTTTGAAAACAGGATGTGATGAAATGTGTGTGGATTGTGAATACACTAAAGATGTTTACAATGAATCCCTTGCAAAAACAGCGAGACACACAGACTACTGTATGTAGATACTGCAAAAATGCTTTATATATTTTACCTCATTAAAGTGGAATTTTAAAAAATAATTGTCTCGTGTTTTATAACCAATCCATTCTGTTATGGTGTAGGAATATGTATTGGGCACCCATGTTCCACTTTCTATGGGAGGGGAAATGGTTAGGTTGACAGGTAATGTTACAGCCCTTTACCTAAAAAATGAGAGAAGGAGTATGATGTGTCCAAGTTTCCAGGCAGAGTTCCTCAAGCAATCACTAGAAGATGTGAACTGCATGATAGCAGCTATATTAGTCAAGCAGATAGTGGGCAGAAGTTAACCCTATCAAGGAGAAAGTAAAATAACTTGGATCCAGGTAACTCTGATCCTCTGTCTCACCCATCCATGTAGTGGATTCCTTTTTAGTATGCTGGACCCACTTGGTGATTTTACATTGCCTGCTTTGACAGCTCTTTACAGGTGTTGGTGCTGGACTCCATAGATTTTACTGATAAGCAAGGCTCTCTAGCTCCATTTATAAGTCTGACCTCATACCCTAAGGGATGAAATGAAGGGTCAGCCATGCTATGGGAACCACATAGGGTACAAGTGGCATAAAAACAAACTGTTTTATGATACCTTCCCATAGCACGTTGTCTCAGTACCAGCCTTCAGGGTTTAGGTAAGCAGCTGATAATATGCCAGTTTACATGAATTGGAATGTGAGTGCTCCAATAAGATTACACCAACATTTCATCATGCAATAAGATTTGTTGGATGGAGCTGGTGGGATCACACAATGTAGATTTTCATAGAGAACAATTAAATGCACTTGCATGCAAGCAGTTTTATAGACTCCATTATTCTGACAAATTCACGCAAAACGAGCTAGTGTGAAAGAGGCTTTAGGTGATACTCCCTGATTCCAGCATGTAACCAAACTACCTGTGTACAGTAGATATCCAACTCCCTAATGAGAAGTATAGAAATCCCATAATGCCATGGGTATGTACCATATATAAGGAAAGTTCCAGATTCATGTTTGTTGTAGCCAATAACTGTAACCTGGCTATGGTTGAGATCCCGGGGAGGTGGAGTAGAAGGAATTTGACAAAGCTGATATGTGTTACTATGGGTTCAAAAATAGGGTCAAGTGGGGAGGTGTCTGGAGATGTGGAAATAAAACAAAAGGTCTACGTGTGTATCAGCCATTACAGTCCCATAAATTCCTTACAGTAATCTTCAACCTGTGGCTTTCCAGCTGTTGCTGAACTAAAACTCCAAACATCCCAACAACAGATATTGGTTTGCCAGGAGATAGACTGAGCAGCTTGTGGCTCTAGATCCAACAAACAAAGAGACCTGCTGCTGTGATCACAGAAATACATTTTCAGGTCTGAATGCCTTCTAGCTAAGCTGGCTCTGAGATGCAGAATATATGAAAATTATTCAGCTTGCAGGAAACTACTGATACTACACTGATAGTACCTTACATGGCACCAACTCTTTATTGGTAACGGTGCCACAACGGACTACATGACTAGTGGCAGCTCTTTATTATTTGTACCAGGCAGGATAGCATAGGTTTTAAAGCTTTTCTATTCAAAACATAGGCAACCCATACTAGCCATTCTGCTGGTAATACACATCAGTGCACATGCAAATTTCCATCTGCCACCATTCAGACAAATTACTAAACAATGCCTGTACTGCTTTCTGCTACAACCATTGTTAAGGAGGATGTATTGAATTGGCTGATACTAGTATAGGTACAAACAGATGAATGAATGGACAAATTTGACACATACAGTATATTTAATCTATATTGGGGAATATTAAAAACACACTGAATTCTGATTCAAACACATTATTAAAAGTTAACTTAACCTTTTACTGGAACTGCATATCGTAGAGTGCTTCTAAAACTAATACTTTTTTAAATGAAAGTTACTGTATTTTTCTTTGCAGAATGGATCAGTAATAATGGCAGCCCCTGCCAGGGCCACTGAATGATTCTGTTTTTAGGGGTGGACCATCTTTGACGCCGCCTGCCAATCAGCATTCAGAGCCCCTTTCAAAACACAAGGAATCCTATTGCTCAGATCACAGGTAAAGCTTTTTAACTACTTGTTCAAATACAACCTTTGTATGGTTTGTTTAGTAATGCTGGTCACACATGTATTGACTAGTTCAATTATTATTGTTAAAAACAGGAATTCGGAATATTCCCTTGCTAAACATCCAGGCCAAACAGATTACTGATCTGGCATTCTGAGTGTGTGTTTTTGACTGATCTGAATAGCACACAGGGATTTAAATGCTAAACAGGAACAAAGCATAACAACCCTGCCTCCCAAACATTTGTTGTTGGATCAGGTTTCTCCAATTGGTAAACTTATGACACAGACGTGAAAATAACAAGCTTGGGTAATATATTCTGCACAAGATCATAGGAAATTCAGTCTGACTTTTAAAACTAGAGTCCTGTTATATGTAGTTTAGAAAAGTGCAAAATAAATTCTGATATATTTTTGTTAAACAAAATTGCAGCTTGATGGCTATTTTCTTTACTTTTTACTATTTTATTTACTACAGCGTTTCTCCCTGCAAGCTGCTGAAACAAAACTAGTTCGTAAAGTGTTTTAAAACAATTGTCTTTATTTTGTGCTGACTTTCTTCCACACTGGTGTATTGTATGCATCTTTTTTTTAAAAAAAAAGCACGCTGTGAAAGAACACCAAAAATACGCCACGGTGAAAAAAACATTGAAAGCAATGAGTATCGTAAAGTGGCGGTGAACCTTTTTGGCACAGAGTGCCAGAAAGGTATCGTCACTACCAGCGCCATCCCCAATGAGTGACGTCATCACGCTTGCGCAGGGGGAGGAGCGCATATGCGTCAGGGGAGGAGAACTCCCCTGTGAGCGAGCACTCCTTCAGTGCAGGCCACGGATCTGGCCTGAAAACTGTCAGATCAGGTTCGCGGCCTGTACCGAAGGCAGATTTGGAGACTGCTCGCGTGCCAACAGAGAGGGCTCTGTGTGCCCTCTTTGGCACGCATGCCATAGGTTCTCCATCCCTGGTATAGTGCATAAAATGTCACACTTGTATTTCATAAAGAGGAACATGCGCCAGAATGCTTCATCTCATATTTTTCGAGCATATGGAACACAACGCGAACAATGTGACAGGATTAGTAGCAACAGGAATTGAACAACAGTCGTCACTCATGAAAGAAAAGAAATGAGTCAGTGCTATTATTTTTATGTAAAACGCATCGCGAGAATACGCCAATGTTAATGTGATGGCATTTTCTGCATGATGCAAAAAAAGAAATGCGCACAATACGCCGGTGTGAACCTGGGCTTAAAAGGGAACCAAAATAATAAATAAAGCTTATGGACTGTAGTTCCCCTTTAAGATTTTTTTGGGCATGAATCTGTAATTCCATATATTTATAAATCAGACAGCTATGTAACTGCTGCTATAATTACTGTGCTCACAGATAATGATTTTGCTCAGAAGGTCCGGCCATATTTTACCAGATGATATCACATCTATAATTGCATTTATGATGTACTTTATGAGCAAGTTGTGTAGAACCGTGACCAGCACATACTTTATGGACACGTCACTGAAGGGAAGTATGTTTCACCATCTTCAAAGATTTATGGCAGCTGTTTAATTGGTGCGTTCTTCATTCTGACTGAAACATGCTGGGTACATATTTAATATCGAACACTATATAAAGATAGGACTGTTTGGCCTTATGTTTATGGCAAAACATTATTAGACATAAGAGACAATAATGCTAAACAATAAAAATGTAAAAAAAAAATGGCTCTTAATTATTTCTATCTTCATATGTTTAAAGGGATATTATCATTGTTAAATATTCCAGTTTTAAATATTTCTATTCCATTTCATAAGCCAGGGTAAAAAGGGTAAAATGCACTCCCTAAATCCTGGGTACATTAATATTAATTAGATTTTTTTTTTACATTTATTATAATGTCTCCTTGATCTGCCTTTTTTTAAAATGTTAATAGATTCTGGAGTGCATGACATTTTATTTTATTCTAATCTATTTCCTTTTTTTTTTTTGTCTTGCTTTTGGGAGCCACTAATGAATATGTATTATCTAGAGTCTCAAGGGGTTATTGCTAAAGTGCTGATGCTCCTGTTAAATTAACATCACGTCAATCTGTGACACTAAAGCTGGAGAAGTCACCACTTCACTTCTTCTTATTGACTAAGCGGCGAATAGGTGGGTGCGTAGTCAGTTATACAGTAGCAGGATACGAAGTGATGTGAATTCAACCAGTGAAGGGCAGTGATGTCACCTTCACCATATCCCACTAATTATATATAAGTTAAAATTACATGTATTTTTATGCCACCTTGTCTTAGGTCATGTTGTCATTTAGTCACAGGGAGTTACAGCCTAATTCACCATTATAAGAAAGTGAGCTGCGAAGCCTTCAGCTCACTTTGCACATGGTGTTATGTGCCCGCTGATGTCCTGCCCGCGGACATCAGCGAGCGCATTAAAGGAATTTCAGTCTTGACAAGAACACTCGAGTCTCCTCGCCGAGAGTGGAATCCCTTTAATGCGCTCGCTGATGTCCGCATGCAGGACATCAGCGGGCGCATAATACCATTTCGAAGTGAGCTGAAGGCTTCGCAGCTCACTTCGCACAATGGTGAATTAGGCTGTTAGTCTCCACTGTCCGAATACGACTGTCGAATTCTCAAACAAACGGATTCCCATAGCAAATCTGCGACCACGACAATTCTCCCATAGTAAAGTCACGACTGTGACAATTTTTCCATGGTAACGTCACAACCGTGACAATATTCTCATTATAAAGACGCAACTGCAACAGTAGCAGTCTATTGCAATTGTCTTTAGCTGGTGAATTCACACCTTTATATAATTAATTACATCCAATTCCAGTGGTAATACTTAGGGGGTTATTCTCTAAAGTCTAAATACAACTGTTGAATTCTCAAACAGTGGATTTCCATAGCAAATCCACAACTGCGACAGTTCTTCCATTGTAAAGTCGCGACTGCGACAATTTTAAATTTGCAGCTGTGACAATATTTCCATAATAAAGTAACGACTGTGACAATATTCTCATTATAAAGACGCAACTGCTACAGTAGCAATCTATTTCAACTGTCTTTATCTGGCAAATTCACACCTTTATGCGACAATTTGGACTTTAGAGAATAACCCCCACAGTCTTTGTCACTTATGAATGAACAGTTGCCTTATGCAACACTGGAGCTCTGCCATCAACCCCAGATTAATTCAGAGCAGTACGCCTGTCTTAAGTCACCACTTCGACAGACTCCCCCACTTGGTCAATAGGTGAATGCCTGTGCACTTGTACACAAAGTAATGTGAAGAGGTTTGTAAGAAACATCGAAAACGGGTGCATATTTGCCACATTGCAGAGTTTATCAATATGCGAATAGGTTTTAGGCAGCTATTCAGACTTTAGTCAATAACCCCCCCAGTCTCATGTCTCAGCCTCCAGTTCTGCAGGGGAATATATTCAGGCCTCAAGTGAGCATCAGCACTGTAGTCATTGGGTCTCTGCTATAGGTTCAACTGTATTTCACTATTGCCTGTTTGGATTTATCTCATAATACTAGTACAGAATTGCGGCATTAAAGGGGCACTATAGTGCTGATATAACTGTACACATACATATAAAACTACTTTATACTAAGCCAATTGCTGACACAAATAGTTAAAAAATGTTTAGGGAAGAAATAATACTTGCAGTTTGTTTTCCTTAATTAGTTTTCATGAGACATGACATTTTCCTCCCCCCACTCCCCCTCCTCTTTCTGTTCTACAAGTCAGGCAACAGGAAAAGAAAAAGCTTCCTGACTGCTATTGGTTAAGCACTGTGCTGACCTTTTTACTGCATAAATTAAGCTTGGAATGCAGGAGATTACAGAGGGAAAGCTGACTTGTGCACATGTGATAAGTAGTAAGTAGGGTACCTTTTCATGGAAAACTGGTCAGTACACATCACACACATTTCCTGGTGCATGAGTTTATCAGTTCTGCAAAGTCAATCATTCTGCTTCACATGAAACAACTACTGGGGAGAAACGCTTCTCACTAAGGTATAGTACTGCATATGTAAAGATGTATTTTGACTATAGTTCCCTTTCAATATTCATTAACCATTTCCCTACTAGTTAATCTGTACCTGAGCCTGTGATAATTTGTCCTGCATCATGTGTAAGGGGAGTCCAGCACTAGTTTGTTAATTCTAAGAACGTGTTTATATATGCAGGTCCGACAATCAAGCATGTAATGGTAGTTAGTGTGAAACTGGCCCTCCTGGAAACAGCAGAATCTGCCTCTGTAGGCAATCCTGAACTTGCACCATTATGCACTACCAGTATGGTAGTGTAAAGTAGGTAGGAGTTTGGAGACAAAAAAAGGAAATCATAGAGATTAGGGATGGGAATGAAGAGAAAAAAGGAAAATATTTTGATTAGTGGGCCTCTGATCTCCTGTTTCCTGGTGGACCTTAGTACTCCAGTCCAGTACTGATAGAGATACAAGAAGTGAGAGGTTCCTAGTTATGTGCATGCAGCAGTGTCATTACAATAACCCTTGGCAGGAGATGGATTAGATAAGTTAGTGGGCAGCTTTAGCTTCACAAAGTAGTGTCAGAAGATTCCAACAAATCCTGGGTAAAGTCAGGGAATCCATGATAGGCTTTAGCCAAACTAATGAGCCCCACTGTGTGGGTCCCTCTTTACCACCCAGCTTCTAGTGAGTTGAAGTACCAATGTAAGTTTCATCTGAGCTAATAATAGATGGGGTTCCTGGTTAGAGGGGCAGCTGTCCTTACATGCCATTGCCATGCTACTGATTTTACTTGCATTAAGAAGAAAATTAATGGAATTGCACCAATTTACAAGTTGTTTAGAGTAAAAGCTTTATGTACTATTGTCAATGTTATTAATAAGCCCCAACATAAAAGTACAGCTGAAAATATGATGATATAATTTCAACTGAAATTGGTTTACTCATGAGTCAGCTGTGTGAACTATAATAGACTAAGCGCACAGCCCTTTGGAGTATTATTCCCAACTTGTAAGACCTGCAGATGTTCAGATAGAAAAACAAAGCATCTAGTTAGAGACAGTTCTGCTGAACGGAGACTATTTTCATTATCAGCATAATGCTATTAAATGGTGAACTGAAGTCAATAAACAGAAATCTAACATAACAACTTTTTTCTCAAAATAAGATCAGATGTAAAGGCAAAAGACATAGCATCCTTTGTGGAACAATTAGAGAGATAAGAAAACTGAAAGGGACAAATAAGGCTGGGAAATTACTCTTCAAAGGACTCTCAAAGCACTTTATCACTACAGGAGAAAGAGATATGTCTGGAATCATTTAAAGTTCCAATGTGTATTCTTCATTGTAGGCACTGGTATTTAAAATAGACACATTTTAGAACACGAATATCTTTTCCAGAGAAAATCTTTTTAAAAAACCTGTTTGTCCAGATAACATACCTGGTTGGTTCCATGGAACTACAACTAGTTTCAATGAAATGTTAAAAATATTGGAAAAGACATCAACATATTGATAGGCACAAACTCAATGGAACCAACCAGGTATATTATCCGGACAAACAGGTTTTTTTAAAGATTTTCTCTGGAAAAGATCTTCGTTATGTTACTCTTAGAAACCTGAAATATCACTTTATCTGGTAAAAGATTCAGTTCATCTTCTGAAAAATGATAATTTCCATCAAACATCCATGAAATATCACTCATGTGTTGCAACATTGTGATCAGTGATCAGTCATAACTCACATGAATACTTAGAATTTGCAAGGCATACATCAAATTTCTGGGTGTGATGCTTAGTCAAAAAATTTGCTCTTGCAACATTGAGGGCCACTGGGGCCAGTTTTAACTAGGGGAATTATCTCTGCATTGAGCCATGTTTTTTTATTACTTCTTTAAACAATCTTTTTTAAAACAGTAAAATCTGCAAAATATTTGTTAATATGACTAAATACAAATGTATTCTTCCAAATGAAGAAAGCAGTGTCAGACGGCTCCTACCTATCCTGGGTAAATTCCAGGAATCTATGATGGGCTTTAGCCAAACTAATGAGCCCCATTGTGTAGGTCCCTCTTTACCACTCAGCTTCTAGTGAGTTGAAGTACCAATGTAGGTTTCAGCTGAGCTACTAATAGATAGGGGTTCCTGGTTAGAGTGGCAGATTTCCCTATATGCCACTGGTATGATAATTGGGCAGGTAATTTGTAGGGGGCAAAACATTTGTTAATATAACTAAATACAACTAAAGCTTATTGATCCAAATGAACAACTCCATCCGAGTTGCCAGCATCCCTAAACACACTCCAATCAGCACATTCAAAACAGTCTTGAAGAACACAAGAGGTATCTTTAGGCCATGCGCTAATCCACCTCTGGGAGGAATTAGACTGTTTAAGCCTGTAATCTGGTATTAGAAAAAGCATAAATATGATTGATCAATACTTGGACAAGGAACAGTCTAACAAACCTCACGACTATAAGTATATACTTCATCCAGTATACTGGTAGATCTTGTGTTAAAACTAACATGTTTGTAAAATTTCATTATAAGAAAAACAGTCATAATCAAAATCAACAGCTGTAAAAGAAAACATGTTCTGCCTTGTTGGAAGTATCAGTAACCCATTCTGCTATCTTTTTTTTATGAAGTGGATATTCACCTTAAATCTAACTTTTAGGGGGGTTTGCAAACAGCAGATTCCCATAGCAAATCTGTGACAATTTCTCCATTGTAAAGTCCCAACAATTTTTTAATGTTAAGATTGAGACAATTTTCCCATAATAAAGTTGCAACTGCGACAATATTCTCATTATAAAGACGCAACTGCGACAGTAGCAGCCTATTGAGACTGTCTTTATCTGGCGAATTCGCACCTATACGCAACACTTCGGACTTTAGTTAATAACCCCCTTAGTCTGAGGTAGAGAATGATATTCATAGATAATTTGCAGTTATCTTTTAAACCACTGCAGTTTAGCCATTTAGGACCTTATTTACTAAAGGATGAATTCACCTGTCGAATTCTCCTCTCTAAAAATCGAGTCACATCTTCAAAATAGTCTCAAATTCACTTTTCATTATTGACTAAGTGGTGTATAAACTTGTCGAATAAGCAGACAGAGGCGATCGCTGTTTGATGCAACATCTGTTGTTTGGCGCAGTCAGAGAGAAGTAGGATGCAAAGTCATGCAGAGTGAGGCGTATTCTCCCAGTGAAGTGCAGTGACATCAGCCTCTCACTGTCCCACTTCTGTATTCATGAATGATACATCGATTTCTATGTCACCTTGTCCCTAGTTCATGGTGTCACTTGATTGCAGTCAACATTATCCCTTTTGAAAGAATAGTCACCTTACGCCACACCAGGGCCCTGCCATCAAATCCCCAATTCACCACTGGTGTGTGACTCTGAATCCAGAGCTTTATGTGACTATTCAGCCTTTAGTCATTAACTCCCTTAAACTGTACCCCGATTGCTGAGGTCTGTTAACCTTATAATCGGGCAGTCTGGATGACACATCGGTAATTGGAATCTAGAAAGATGGTAAGTAAGGTAAGTAGTTAGAAACATAAAATTGAAATCTAGTCTCAATTTAAATGCATTTACTTGTTGCCAGTAAATTAATATAAAGAAAAAATACAGAACAGAAAGGCATAAAAATTTAAAAACAGTAACTTGCCTTTAGCATTTCTGTATTAGAATCTGATAAAAACCAGTTTCTTCACATTGAATTGTGACTGAATAGAGAGCTGGGTCTGTAATGTAGTGACTTCCTTATCCTCCGATAAGATCACACACAGTATACATATTTCATTTATATTTACAGGCAATGCATTGTACTCACCACTGCTCACCCATGTTTCTGTTCTGTGCATCCTTACTACTATAAGGAAAATCATTCTGATACTTTTCTGTAGATCAAAGACTCTTCTCCTTGGCTTAGAGCCATATTACTCTCCCTCTTTGATATGATCTTTCAGTTAAAAACAGTCTTGAAAAAGACTCCGAAGTGAG
>WMED01023507.1:0-11434 GCA_019650415.1 Pipa parva
AACTCATTACCTGCAATAAAGACAGCTGCCTTAAACAGTCACCTTTATAAAAGACTCCTGTCCACAGACCCAATTAATCAGTCAGATGCTAACCTCTACAACATGGGCAAGACTAAATAGCTTTCTAAGGATGTCAGGGACAAGATCATAGACCTGCTCAAAGCTGGAATGGGCTATAAAACCATAAGTAAGACAATGGGTGAGAAGGAGACAACTGTTGCTGTAATAGTAAGAAAATGGAAGAAATACAAAATGACTGTCAATCGGCATCGAATTGGGGCAACAAGCAAAATCTCACCTCGTGGGGTATCCTTGATCATGAGGAAGGTGAGAGATCAGCCTTAAACTACACGGGGCAACTTGTTAATGATCTCAAGGCAGCTGAGACCACAGTTTCCAAGAAAACCGTTGGTAACACATTACGCCATAATGGTTTAAAATCTTACAGGTCCCCCTGCTCAAGAGGGCACATGTGCAGGCCCATCAGAAGTTTGCCAATGAACACCTGGATGATTCTGTGTGTGATTGGGAGAAGGTTCTGTGGTCAGTTGAGACAAAAATTGACCTCTTTGGCAGTAATTCAACTCGCTGTGTTTGGAGGAAGAGAAATGCTGCCTATAACCCAAAGAATACCATCCCCACTGTGAAGCATGGAGGGGAAAACATTATGTTTTGGGGGCGTTTCTCTTCTAACAGCACAGGACTACTTCACTGCATCAATGGGGGAATGGATGGAGCCATGCACCATAAAATCCTGAGGGGCAACCCCCGCCAGGACATTAAAAATGGGCCGCGGCTGAGTATTCCAGCAAAACAATGACCCAAAACATACAGCCAAGGCAACAAAGGAGTAGTTAAAAAAGAAGCGCATTAAGGTCATGGCGTGGCCTAGTCAGTCTCCAGACCTTAATCCCATAGAAAACTTATGGAGGGAGTTTATATTTTGTAGCTAGCCTGAGAAATGGTTAATGTGAACTAGGCCCTATGTAGTAGGTGCTGCTGCTAGTGTTATACCTTTGTATATATGGGTGTGGGGGTAGTGTACGCCTTGCTTGTCATGGGAATTTCTATTGGTATATCGGCAGAATTTGCTGCAATACCCCACTGCTACTATTAACTTGACTACTCTCAGAAATCATGTTGCATAATTTTTCAGTTTTGTGAACATGCATAATTGCTTTCAGTAAAATACGGGCAAATTATCATGAATTTACTCTTTCATTAAGAACCCCATAAACTCCTTGTATAAGATGTCAAGGGTGAAAATGATCCCAGAACTCAGTGCTGGAAGGCAGCAATGATGAACACTGAGCCACCATATTGACAGGTTGGTGCAGGGAAGAAGGACTGTAGGCAGGTATATCCTTGGGGGATACAACTGTACAATGTCCTATAGGTTTTGGTCAATGACACAGATAATAAACATTAAATAAAGAAGATATTATTCTATTCCTATGCCTTTATGCTATAAAGAAATACATGGTGAGCAGTCTTCTTCCTGTTCCACCCATTCCTGTGCAATATACATTTGTCACGAAAGCCTAAAAATATAGTAGATGTGCTGACCTGTGATCTGGCACATACACAGACACATTTTTGGAAAACAGAAAAAGGGAATTTGTCTTGTGTCACCTTAGTACACTGACCCCATATTGAGTTGCCTAAGGTCAGATGGGAAATGACAAGAATGGTTTCAGCCCTGCCTTCTTCTGCCTAAAGGCCAAATTCCTAATCAGTTATATCATGTGGCCAAGTTCCCTAGTTATTGTGTTTCTGGTTAAAATTCTAGATAGAACATTCCAAAATAGAATGAATGTTAACTGGATCATGAAAATGTTGTTAAAGGGACAGTATGCACATAAATGTTGCATATAAAGCTTTTGTAGAGATTTAACTAAGTAGAACAAATGTATTTATGTAACAAAAATGATTAATTTGCATGCAGTAGCATAAACGGAGGCATTAAGGCCCTGGTGAAAAATTTAGGTGACTTTGTCTTCCTGCCTGAACAAGTGATGCACTGGCCAATTAACAATGTAATTTTTTTCTGTATTGTAATGTACAATAGTTTATTATGGGCAGGGGCAGAACTTCGGGGAGGCATGCCCAGATCTCCTGGGCCGGTGTACTACATGGGTCACAGCAGTGGTGGTTGGGCCTCCTGGAGCACCTGGTCACCACCACAACTGCTGCGACCTCTGTAGGTATGGCACGAGTATAGACCCATTTCAGTCAAGGGATAATATTCTTCCAGTAAATAATATGGGAGCTCATATTTCTATCAATGCAGACAAATATGTAGAATAAATAAGATTCTGTGGATAAAACAACTTTTCAAAATGTTTCCGAATATTTATTTATAAATAACTTGAAAACACAGGGCTTGGATAACACTAAATTCAAGGGCTTACGACCACCCCTATGTCAACTCTGGGAGTAGCTCACATCAGTACAAATGCATCTGGGTTGAAGGACTGGGCTCCTCCTAAATCTGTTGTTGAGATTACTTTCTGGCTGCCCTGGGGGGTGCAAGTTTCAAACGTGGCAATAATTTGCCAGCCTTATAACAATCTAATTATGGTATTGGTAAAGCAAAGAGTTAGTTTTTCTGGTTGATTAAGACAAATATGCCAGATATGAAGCAGCACATTTTATAACTGTAACAATATTCTGCCCAATCATTCCATACCTCTTCCTTATTTCCACAGAAGCACCATAATAAGAAATGTCAGGTTACTAGCAAACAAATGTGAGTACACTATAAGGGCCAAGTATGTAAGTTTATTGTTGCCAAACCACAAGAACTCAAGATTAGTGCCCTGTAACCATGTAATAATTCCATGAAATAATACGTGCACAACAGTTTAGACAGTAACAATGATGAAATAAGAAGGACATAGGCTGAAGTGTGTAAAGAAACTATGACAAGGGCTCTGGGTGTGGTGTGCTTGGCACGGAGCTTTCTAGATAGGAAAGGCTGATTCAGTGAGGTACGAGGTTAATTTACAGAGAAGTCTGAGTAATGTGTACATTATCTGCTTTTTAGAAGGAATAGTGAATAAACAGGAAGTGTGGAGATTAAACACTGTAAAGTATCTAGAATATTAAACATTGATGGTAAGCAAATGTCTAGGTTATGGTGAAGTGAGTCCTAAATCCCTCCACTGTACAGAGAGTAAACACCTGACTGTATTCATAGCATCGCCACTCAAAACTTAGAACAAAAGATGTTACTCCTTACCAACTGAATTGTGGGAGAAGAAGTGAAAATAGCTTCTCTATACTCCCTAGCTAACTATGCACTCGTCATGCAAACCATGACTGTGGTTTGTTGATTTTAGCTGCAGGTTTTAAACTGTCTCTGTACCCGGAGGTTTCTTAAATAGCTACAGATAATGGGAAGTATACATGCATGGGAATATTTACCAATTTGACCACATTGATTGATTTCACCCTATTTTGCCAAGTCAATTTTTGTTGCCATGTACTTTTCAATTTCCCTGATTTAGAAAGGATCGATAAATATGTGTCCCCATAAAAAATATTTATTATCAATAAATATTGATGTGTTACCAGGGGCACACTTTGCAATGGTTTTCTAGGAGGGTTCCTTCCTTTACAAATCGATATCAATCTTTCTTTTCAAAAGGAAAATATTTTGGACTTAGGCTAAATGACAGGACCAGCTCCACAGGGAATTTCTCCAGCCTGAGGGTGAAGAATTGTTTTGGGTGATAAAATTGTTTTTGAACAGCTTAGTAAATAGGAGAAAACAGCGATATTGTTAAATATAGGCTGCTTCTCCTGCATTTACTAGTTGAATAAGGTGTTCAATGTTAGTAAATGCACCCCATGGTGTGAACAGGGAATAGCACCTAACGAGAATTGCAGTTGCGTATTTTCGGTACATTAGGGACAACCAAATAATGTAATAATTAATCAGAACAGATTCTAGGAATTCTTGCTCCAAAAGCTAAATGGACCATGTTAGGCCTAAAAACAGAGGTCATGAGTACAGGTTCTCAGGTCTCACCATTTGGAATACATAAATGTTACTTTATAATGAATACTTGGCACTTAGTGTTTTCTACAAGACTTTGTTGTCAGCTCGCACAATATGTACTGTAGAATGTGTAGAAAGGAGAGATACAGTTTAATCATGCAGCAAACAGTGCTTTGGTATGCAATAATTGGGGCCCATAGTCCCCCCGGTGTCTAATGAGACACACAAGGTGATGCTGCATGTCGACTGGGTCCCACTTACAATTTTCCCAGTATACCAGCAGGCCAATCTGACCCTGGTAGCAAAGGCTGGCAAGGCTGTTTCCATTTGAATTCATAGCTTATCCAGCCTGCAGAAAGCCCTTACTAATTTGTAGCCTGAACAAAACACTTTGGGGGTTATTCACTAAAGTCCGAATTGGTGCGTATTGGTGCGAATTAGCCAAATAAAGACTGCTACTTTCACAGTCGCGTCTTTATAATGAGAATATTGTAGTAGTCACGACTTTATTATGGGAAAATTGTTGCAATCTTAACATTAAAAAATTGTCGCGACTTTACAATGGGGAAATTGTAGCGGATTGTAGTGAAAAATTGTCACGATATTAACATTAATCGACTTAGTGCCGACCAGTCAGGAGTCACGTGTTTCTTTTTATGGGACAGTCCGGCTCTAATTATTACACTGTATGTTTGTAAACAAATAATTCTAAATGTATTCTTAGTCATAAGGCTGTAACGGAGTTTTTTTTGTCTTCTACCACAATTGCAGTGTTCAGTGTCATGCTTTTTGCACAACAGACCTGCTATTCAGGTGAGACTGTAACATGCTGAAATGCACGATTGTCATGTAAAATGCATTTTACATTCATCTTCAACTATTACCTTTTTTGGGTGTGTCCCACCCTTTTGGCAACATCATAGAACACTGCTTTTGTGACATCACTATGCAATTTAATCTTCCCTATTTTGTAGGTTAAAATACTTGTTGAGTTGCTGTGCTATGCATGTCTGTGCCACAAGCTTGCCATTTATACTTCCAAGGTTACACCATTACTACTTTGATTTAATTCTGTGACCTGGTGATTGGGGACCCCTGAAGTAGGGGGTTGATGACATGATTCATGTATGTATGGCATAAGGTGACTATTCACTGAAATGAGTACAAAGACTCAGGGCCGGTTCTACTGATGGGTGATGTGGGCGACTGCCCAGGGCACAATATATTTAAGGGGCGCTGTCGCCCACATCGTCCATCGATAAACTCACCTCCAACAGCGTTCCTGTGACGCACCTCCTCTAATGAGGTAAGTTGAATGCGACAGCGTTCCTTAGATGCTTTGGGTCTTGTCAGCTGTATTCGGCAGCTGCCGGCAAGACCCGAATATCTAAGGAGCACCGTCGCATTCAACTTACTTCATTAGAGGAGGTGCGTTGCTGGAACGCTGTTGGTGGTGAGTGGTGGGGGGCGCGGGGCAAGGAGGGGGGCGCAGGGCAAGGGGGGCGTGGTTCAAGGCAGGGGGTTGTCACGGGGCAGGGGGAAGAATAGAGAGAATAGGTCTGCTTATCACATGTACCAAAAGCTATAATGAGGCTTCAGCCTAAAGCATGGCAAGTCGGGTCCATTACTGTATTACTGTCCTATTACAAGTTCTGCTTACATTTACTTAAAATGTGGGTTAACAAATTGTTGTTTCTTTGTACAGTTCCTTTGTCAATAATGGGTCATTTCCAGTATACTATCAGTGTTCAACCCGCATTACTATACTTGTCTGTATAGTCCTATAATGGTTAATTTACCTAGTCACAGGCTGACCTTTAGCATGCCAGCCACCTTGTGACTTTACCTCCACTTTAAGGCCAGAGTCACACCAGCAAATTTTCTTTCCGCATTTTTAAAAAATAAACACCGCACACAAAATTAGCCTAAATTAAGCACAGATATAAAACACCACTGAGATCCCACCAGATGCACTAACGATAGCAGTCAATATATACATAATATAAAACACAATTAAAGTCAATTCTGTGTGGGCAGACTTGAGAGAAAAGCTCCGAGATAGTGAGGTCCCAAACTGGCCTGACACTGATATGACAGAAATGGAGATAACTGAACAAAGTATTAATGTTTAGCTGGAATGGGATATGAGAGGATTTTTGCATGGAAAATTTGTCGCCTGCCATTTTCCACTGGTGAAAATTTAGTTTGCCATTTTTTTCAGCTGATGCTTATTTTCTAAAACACAGAGGAACATTCACTAGTTTGAGTATTTTTTTTGTGTTTTAGAAGTGTCTTTTTCCTTGTTGTGTAGCAGCAACTGCCATACCAATCCAGATATTCTATTACTAGTGTTACTGGTCCTTTCAGCTTTGTGAAAGATACGGAAACACTAAGCAGATTTTACATAAAAGCCTATCATTTCTTACTTACTGTGTACATTTTATAGAGGATGGAAATATGTGCCCGCTGCTGTGATTCAGTCCAGGAAAAGATTATTATGAAATGTACAATTTCTATAATAACAAGAACTGTTTTCCTGTTACTAAAAAAGGTAGTGAGCATCAAATAGATCTTACATAAGCTAAGCAAGTTTAACAATAGACTGCTTCCTGAATCTGGCTCAGGTACAACATCCTTATTACAGTATTGTAATAAAGGAAAGAAAGAGAAAACGCTCTCTGATATAGTACACACAAGAAAAACAATTTTATTAAACAATGCAAATAAGTATATGAAAAAGTATGCCAGCAAAACGACATGGGCCATAAAACATTAAAAACAATTAAAAGCAGATAGAGAACCACCAAAAACATGAGATGTAATAATCATATTAAATAAGACAGCCAATGAGGGTAATAGAAATGCATATATTTAAATAGTTGAATAAACTCAGAGATAATAAAGCACACATATACACCCTCTAGTTACGTCATCCAGGGCCAGGCCTAAGGGTAGGCAGGATAGGTGGCTGCCTAAGGTGCAGCAGGAGGGGGGCGCTAGCTGAGCTGGCGAGCATTTTAGCGAACTGACTCGAATGGTCGCGAGGTCAGGCGAACCTCGGCGATGCGACTGGCGCAGTCGCCCGAACTGTTCGCACTACTTCGGACAATGGTGAATTCCCCCCTGAGTCTGTTAAATTAGCTAATTTGCCAGTCTGTACTGCTCTGAATTCTCCCATTTTCTTTTGGCAGATCACAGTGTTTTGTGCAGCATTTTTAAAGTGACAATAAAGACTGTGACCAAGCGACAACATAAACAGTGGATATGGGGACATGGAAAGGGATGTAATATTCTCTTATTACAGTTAGGGTCACATCGTGAGGATGATATCACTGCATTCAAAACACTCTGCATCCTACTACTGTCGGATTGACAATGCTGCACAATGCACAGGAAACTGTGTCCAACACTGTTGGCTTCTTCGCTATGGGAACTCATTGCTTAGTGAATAAGGAAAGTGAATTTGCAATTATTGGAGCATTAGTGACCCAAAATGATATAAAGTCCCTTCAACGGTCTAATTTGTACTTTCATTTAGCTTTAAACCAGTGCCAGACTACTATTTTTTTTTTGCCAGTTTGTTTTGTGACAATTCTTAATTGCAACTTTAAAACACCAATGCTAGGACATGTAGGAGCTAAATACTCAGGATTAACAAGATAAATCTATGATATTAGCGTTCTACCACGTTAAACTTGGATATGTAGCTTCATTGCTTAATATTTGTTGATTTTTCTGGGAAGATTCTTAGAAAAGTTGTTGAGGTGAAAAACTTTAGTGTGACTTCAAGCCTGGCTCACACTGGCATATAGGTGTGCGTTGTTTCTAAAAAAAAGTGCACTGTGAAAAAAACGCCAAAAATACGCTTCATGAAAAAAACATTGAAAGTAATAACTGATACGCGTACATTGTCACACTTACATTTTAAAGAGGGGAACATGGCCGGAACACTTTATGTCGCATTTTCCTAGCGCAGGGACATGAACGTGAACAATACGAAAGGATTAGTAGCAATAGAAATTGAACATTAGCGATCACACATGGAAAAAAACTGATGTGTAAGTGCTATTGCTTATATATAAAATGCATCCTAAAAATACACCAGTATAAATGTGCCAGGCGTATTTTTGCGACGCACTTTTTAAAAATAAAATCTTTGCACATGTATGCTAGTGTGTCCCTAGCCATAAAGTTAAAAATCAATCACTATCATTGTTATTTAGGCTAGGTTCACACTAGTGTATTATGCTCAGCGCATAATACGCTAGTGTGAAAAAGAAAATAAATATGGCTCAATACAAGCCGATAGTACTTGCCCAGTTCCAGACAAACTAACGTATGATGCGCATACGCTGGATCCGGAAGGCTGTGTTTCACATTTTGGCTGACGTATTATATACTGCGTCCAAAATGTGATCACACAGGAAGAGATATGAACACTGAGGGAGTATTCACACTGTCGCTGGTAAGTTCAAAAGAAAAATACGCTCGATGTATTTTTATTTTTTATTTTTTTCACACTAGCGCATTATGTGTGAGCATAATACGCTAGTGTGAATCTAGCCTTACAGAGAACATATAATAAACAATGAAAGAAATGCTCATAAAGTACAAAAGTAAATATACCACTGAATAGCTCATTTGCTTTTCACTTTAGTTTAACATATTCTAACCCAGTGTTTCCCAAAGTATAAATTTCGTGGCCCGGTTATTTTTGCACTTATCCTTCGTGACCCGGCACGAAGGATAAGCACAAAAATAGCCGGGTCACGAGAGCGCCGCTCATGAATATTCATGAGCCGGCTTCTTCATGATGCTACACGCATTGTACGCCCTAGTTTTAAGGCGTACAATGCGTGTAGTATCTTGAAGTAGCCGGCTCATGAATATTCATGAGCGGCGCTCTCGTGACCCGGCACTTAACTTTCCGTGGCCCGGTACCGGGTCGCGACCCGGTATTTGGGAAACGCTGTTCTAACCATTTGACCTTTAACAATGCAGTTTTATTATGGGTTGTCTGAGATAAATAGAAAATTTGAAAGGCATTCAAAATGGCATTTACACATGGATTAAGGGACTAAGTACATATATTATTTATTGTTAGGATGCCATCAGTATCAACCAGAGAAAAAACAACACCCCAACTAGTATCATATCAACAACATAAATATATAAAGCAAAGGGCATGATAAGGTGTTCAAAAACACAAAGGGGTGAGCGCTTTCATGTTTATTATTTGGTGGGTCTGGTCTATATATCAGGGTTTAAAGAGGCACTAAACCCCACAATGATCAAGGGTCATAATATATCTATATGAACACTGAAGTGAACTTTATCACCTTTTAAAACAGCAGTTTTCGGATAACTTTGCTGACTGTGATTGAATATTTAAGCCTCCTACAGCGCTGGAAAAACAATATAAACATGTGTTAAAGGAGAACTAAAGGTACATAATAAAAGACATATTAAAAAAATAATTACCTTATATTGAGATGAATTGTTACAGTCACAGCATGAACTGTGCTGTAATTTCCCTGCACCAATGCTTACTTCACAGCGTGCAGGCTGACACAGAAGCCAGCGCAAAGCTCCTCTCACTTGGTTGTACCAGCCTCACACATCATCACGCTCATTGCCAGGAGCATTCTCATTGGCATTGAAACCATTTTTTCACCAATGCTACAACCAAGTGGGAGGAGCTTTGCACTGCCTTTTCTGTCAGCCTGCACGCTGTGAAGAACCATCGGATGCTAGGAAATTTCAGCACAGTTCATGCTGTGACTGTAACAATTCATCTCAATATAAGATAAGTTTTTTAATACTTTTTTTTATTTTATAACTTTAGTTCTCCTTTAAATCACAGTCACACTAGGACAGGGGTCTGCAACCTTTTTGGCTGAGAGATCCATATACATGCAGCTCTGCTCAGCCCTTTTGAATCCGGAGCCGCTGATGTCACGTGACATCACATAGGTGATGTCAGTGGCTCTGGATTGGCTAGCAACCCGGAAGCACGGTGACGTCATTGGCTTTGGATTGGCTAGCAACCTGGAAGTGCTGAGAGACCTTTGTCTCTACAGTGCTTGCTGGCAGACTGTAACGAGCAGCGCTTCCATGTGTGCACCACTAATTACAGTCAAAGAGCCAGATGTAGCCATCAAAAGAGCCATATATGACTCGAGAGCCATAGGTTGATGACCTCTGCACTCGGAGATAGTGTGGTGTGCGACCTTCATTAGCAGGTGAATCCAGTGTCGGCTGAATACCCGAATATGGGGAAGTGGTGAATTCACACCTTTATACATATCACCTTTATACCCCGGTGCGGCGTTCGAGCCACGGCTCTTCTGTGTGCGCCTCCTCTGCACAATCGCACGCATACATCTCTGGTGCGTGCTTATGATGTGGCCGCGTCGCGGTCACATACCCGGCAGTTAGGGTATTTAAGGGCTCTCTCCCTCAGTTAAGGCACCCGGTTATAGAACTCTGTCAGTTAAGAGTTCTGGTGTCTTCCCCCTTTGTAATAAAGTTGGTTCCTTGTCCCTGCCTGCCTGTCTTGTCAACTTGCCTACCTGTCTGCCTGCTCCCTGCATTACAGATTGCAGATATCCCCATTCAGCCTGCCTTTCTTTTCCTGTGTTCAGTTTGCATTGCCTGCCTCCACCTTGACCATTGTTTGTTCTTTTGCCATTCCACCAGTGGTCAGCTAGTCCTTGGGACCGCGACCTGGGAGTCCTTGGCTGCAAAGCCCATACCCCCTTGCGGGGGTCAAAAGTGAAGACCGGAGGGCTCCTTAGACTCCGCACCCAGGGATTAGCTAGTGCCAAGACCACTCTGATACTTTACTGCTCGTCTCCTTCTCCCCCCTTTTGTTGGACGAATCATCACAATACAACAATTTAGACTTTGATAAATAACCCCTTTTGCCATTTAGTGAATGTGCCCTAAAAACTTTGGGGCATGTTTAAGAAAGTGTGAATTCATTACAGTTTGTCACTTTGCATATTCAACAAAGATCAACATAAGCTTGGAATTGCTGCCATTAACTGAAAAACCTTTGTTGTAATTTATGTGACTATTTTTTGCTGACCAGAACACACAAAAATGGTGCGGATAGCCCTGGATCCAGACACTTTTGTCATAAACAACACAAAGCCACATTGCTTAGACGGCAGATATTAACTGAACCACCTAGAGGTGGCAAGATGAAAAAACCCCTCCTACAAAGAGAGGAATCTTGGATACTAAAACTAGATGCAATGTATCCAAACGGTAACAATGAACAGTGGAGTATAAAGAAATTTCTGTCATTTATAATCTGCATTTTTCTTCATTACAGATGCTGATCTATATAGATGGGTTATTATTAATTACAAACCCCAAAATGAGAAAAGTTGGCACTTTGTGTAAATCGTAAATAAAAACAGAATA
>WMED01023508.1:0-11434 GCA_019650415.1 Pipa parva
ATCTATCTATCTATCTATCTATCTATCTATCTATCTATCTATCTATCTATCTCTATCTAGTGCACAGAATAGCATATCTATCTGTCCAGTAAAACTGTACTTAATATATCTCATTGTATTTTCCTTTAGATAAACAATAAGCTGGCAGCACTTTAAAAATTGTTATTCAAATTACACATAAAAAAAAAAATACTTTGCAAATCATAATTTGGGAACTTGCAAGATGCCGGTCAATCACAAGCTACCTGCTGCTCTAGGAGAGAACCAGAAAAAAAGAAAATTGTTAAAAAGCATCTGAGCTAGCATGGTGTAAATTGTCAGCAAATGCAAGAACATTGTACTGCTTGGAAATGCAATGATTGTTTTTAAAGCTCCGATCTCTTATATGCTGATTAACATCATGGGAGGACAAATTGTTCACATGATGAAAGGTATCTATTCATAAAGAGCAAAAAAAAAAAAAAGAGCATTTTAGTATTCCAAAAAGAAATTTTCTTCATTTAAATGACTTTGCTAACTACTGCAAGGTTTGGAATAATGTCTCCATTTAGTGCATTTTTTTCTAGATTTTTTTTTTTCTTTCCCCCATTACTAAAATGTGAACCATCAAGACTGGAGCAAGCAAGATAATGAACGTCATAACAACTGCTTTAGATGTTGAATCTTTTAAGTGTTTCTCTTTCTGGCTTCAAACTTATTTCATATGCTTGTGCCAAACTGCATTCTGCTGACATTTTATGCATACGAACGAGGAAACCATATAAACCCTGTATATGTCACTATGACCATTCATAAAATTAAAGAATTGTCCACTTTTATTTTTCTTTACTTTTTTTGCCCAGAACATGTAATCAAGTACTAGTCCGTTTTGGTTTTATTTGAATTAGGGCCCAAATGGAATTTTCTAATATCTAATTTAGTTTTATATGATGCTCAATGTGCCTGGGTGGTCCATTCTGTTTACACATTGGACAGCTCGGATTGAAAAGACCAGTAGTTTTTGTGTATACATTTTTAGCAAACTTTTAACTGTATTTTGCTTTACAGGTAAAAAGATACATTTTGGGGGTTATTCACTAAGGTGCGAATTCGACTGTCGAATTCTCAAAAAGAAAATTCCCATAGCAAATCCGCGACAATTTCCCCATTGAAAAGTCGCAACAATTTTTTAAAGTTAAGATTGCGACAATTTTCCCATAATAAGGTCACGACTGCGACAATTTTCTCATTATAAAGACGCGTAGCAGCCTATTGCGACTGTCTTTATCTGGCAAATTCGCACCTATACACAACAATTCAGACGTTAGTGAATAACCCCCCCAAATGTGAAAAAAGGATTTATATTGGGGGGATATTCATAAAAGCTTTTTGACCTGCTAACACTGGGGAAATATCGGTGATATATCAATATTGCAATTTTTGCTGATTTATAAAGTCTAATTTTTTTTCAACCTAAGGTTTTTGCCCTTAGGCAAAAGCCATTATTTTCTATGGAGTTGTTCCAGTCATTAAGCCACAGTCGGATCAGTTTTGCCTTTGAAAAAGAATATCAATATTAATATCAATCCGAAATGGAAGATGAACCACGTTAAAACACTGAAAAAGTGTGCAGGTTTCAGCAATTGATTTTTCTTGATATTGACAGTATCTTTTCCATCCTATATTAATCATCGGAATCAAAAAGTTCAATGCGAAATTAAGAATAACATTGAAGGTGCATCGATAAACAGCAAAATGAATTGAAAATATCCTCTAAACAGTTAAATAACAATGCAAAAAAATCAAGTTGGAGCAGAAAATTTTAACAAATTTATCCTGACAAAGAAAATACCAAATATTGTATCGTATTAATACAGTGAGAAAAAAATGGACTGAAAAAGTCGTTCAGCAAGAATCTAAATCTGCTGTTTTTGCAGTGTTTAGCACAATTACTGACAATAGTTCTCCACACGAAAAAAGAAAGGAAATCTCTCCGTTGTTAGAAAGTGTCACAATCAATATAGGCTGAGTGATGTATCATTTTTTTCTGAGCATACTCAAACTTACTTCATTTCGCAGCATTGGCACTGTTAACAGTGTTTAAGGTTTCTTAACTGCTTTCTATAGTTTTGGAGAGTCTACAGTCTATAAGCAAATTATGTACTGCTAAAGGGATAATTAGCCGTTTGTGTACTATCATACTACTTGTCTTAAAGTGCACCTGTCACCTCAAAACAAGGGCAAAATTTATTAAACATAGGAAAGCCCGCTTTTCCCGAGAACATCTCGGTTGTTCATGCGGTAAAAATCGCTTGATATTTTCGATTGATATTTACCAATTGAAATTTTTCAATCGAGTTTTTCGATCGAATTTTTTTGATAGAAATGTAGCCTTACTTTGCATCAGTAGTATGGCTACCTTTTTATTGAAAAAAATCGAGATTAAAAAAACTCGATTGAAAGTTACTGTCAGAAAATATCGTTTGAAAATACTGAGCGATATTTACCACGAAAAACTTCGGAGATCTTATGGGAATAATCTCGGAAAAGTGAAATAGGGCTTTTCCGAGTTTAATACATTTTGCCCTTATACTAATGCAGGCTTTATTAATGAAATAAACTTTTGGAAATATATGTCTTTATATTTTTAAAAATTTACCTGTAAACAGCATTTCTTTGTCATCTTCCCTGCCAGCCTGCCTTTTCTTTCCCAGGTTGGGTCGGTGGGGCTAAATGATGATTGACATTATAGCTCCTCCAATCAGATCCCTGCTAGATCATGATTTAAGGGATCTGACTGGAGAAAGAAATCTCACAAGAACAATGCGAGACTTCTCCTGGTAAACTCGGAAAGACACAGAGCGGTCTTTCTGAGTTTAATAACTTTCTCTCTATAAAAGTTTTGTGAACTTGCTCCAAAAGTCATTCAGCAGAAGTCATTTCCACCATATACAGAGATATGTTCCTTAGTCCCCACAGATTTTTTTAGAGGCATTTGAAAGATGTTATGAGAAGTAATTACCACCAATGACTACTGTAGATTACTTAAGGTGATATCAATTTATTTTTCCTATGCAGCTATCAATGAGAATTTAGAAAATTCTTCTACTAAGATTAAAACAGCATACCAATGGGTGTTACATTTCTTAATCCTGGTCTCATTTAAATAAAGTTTTTACATTTTTGTAACAGGGTAAACAAGTTGTTGTAAACAATGTCTTATTTGTAGATAATTTTACAGATTGAAGTTCCGTAAAGTAAAATCCTTCTGGATGTACAAGAAAGGTTGTAAGGGAACTTGTTGGCTAGGAGTTTCTTAAAATAGGGATTTCAACATTGTAAGATATACATGAATGGTGAAAGGAATGGTAAAACATGTGTACAGCACCTATATTTATGGTGTCTTTAAGATGAGTAATGTTAAACTGAATGTAGTGTGAATATGAAGCGTAGGTTTGATATTTTTAGTGCACAATTAATTGAATTTATCTAATAGATTTCATCAGATAACTGATAGGATGTTATAGCATGTTCCAATATTGCTTCAATTTAGTAATTTAACCACACTGGAAAAGCTAAACATCCTTGAATATATGACTCTTAGAGAAGTGCATAAGAAGTTCATATATTGTTATTAGACCTAATAAATTTATTAACAAGACTTTGGACCTGTTTAAATACGTATGATAGAGAGATTACTGTGTGAAAGGCATATAGAAATATCAGTACAGCTGTGTATAGATTTTGCCAAGAGCTCAATTACTAACTGAAGAATAAAAGGTGATAGAAGCATATCCCTGTCTTTCACTGTTTGTTGCCAAAAAAAAAAAAATGGATAAACAAAAAAATCTACAGCTGAGCAAGTGGGTTATCCCCAGCACTGTTTCTGTTATATCCTACTTCATAGAACTTAACAAATTTGTTTACAATGGCTTGATGTCTGTATATTTTCACTTGTCACATAATCCCTCTCTGGGGAAAGATGGGAATCTTCTATTGGGAAATGTTTGTCTCTGTAACAACCACCATTTTGCCTTGGGACACACATACCCAACACAGTTAATAAATATGTTAGTGTAGAGTGAAAGCATGAAGAGGACACACAGGAGTAAAGGTCTGTATTTCAATACAGAAGCCAGTCCTTATTCATGCAAAGTAAAGTAACAGGACAAGTATTTTAGCAGGGCCAGGGTTATTAGCAGACAGGTAGAGATATTATAATACAGGAAAGAATCTGAGGCAAGACCAGACAAACTGAACAAGGAACATGAAGTAGAAACGAGTTATTTTTCATGCCGCTAGAGTTTTCAATTCTGATAATTTATATAGGACCAAAAAAGAAACCGTGGATTTTAAAAAGATTGATTGCTATTTTACCAGCATTAATTTAAAAAAAAATTCTCCTTGGAGTAGAAAGCAATAATTAGGAATAATTAACAGAAGCCAGGAGGCTGAGAAAACACTTCAGAATAAAATGGTGCAGAGAAATAAGTGCAGCAAGTTGAGATCTTGATACATGAACAAGGGGTCTCTATTTGTACACCATCAATACACCATCAAGTTACTTCTAAAATGCTACAACCCTTTTACATTGGTAAAACATTACTCGACATGTTCTTTCATTTATGTATCTACAACAGGTTTCAGACCGAATGTGCGCAAGAGTAAAAAGCATTACTGACAGTATTATACAAACGTCTTTATCTAACTCGGCTTCAGATATTAGACCGCAATTAACAGACAGTTTAAGGGTAGTGGGAGGATAAATCACATTCACACTTATCTATTTATTTGTTGAAATATAGGTTCGCTTTCATTACTGTAACTGTATTAAACTGGTAAATGCTAACTGGTGATTGGTTGCTATGTTGCTTTTCCAGCCTATAAGACTTTGCCCTGTGAATATATTCGTCATGTAAATCTGGTGAGAAGGAATATTTTAATGATATCAACTCATGATAGTTATAGCAAAACAAGGAAGATGATAACTGATATTGTCTTGCTGTGCTCATTCAAATTTTAGCTTTCATTTGGTCATTTAACAAAATAAAGCAAAAAATCCTATGGTCAGAAATGGGAAAAAATACAGTGGAAGAGGGAAAAAAAAAACAGCAAATGTTGTTAGAAATTTCCCAATGCTGTGTTTGTTACTGTCATTTCTGAGTACCTAGCTTAATGTATAATTCAAGATAAGTGTCATGCGGTATGGCTTATTCTTTGAAGTTACATAGTGAAAGCTGTATGTGAGTTATTTCAGTTTCAAGAAAAGTAAGAGGCATGGAGCACATGTTTTGGAGCAGTGTTCTTCAAAAAGCAGTGAAGGCAATTTAAAATGTATTTTCTGTTTCTCAATAGACAGCTAAACATCAAAAATTTGTATTGTTCATTCAGTGTAAGATATGGTCTTGCGTTTCTTTTTTGTTGTGACAAAAAAAAATGCAAATAATTTTGTTTTAAGCATAGTTGTATATACAGTAAATAAAATTTATACATAGTTATGGATTTTAATACAAAACACTCGGGCTTGAGTTTTATAGTAAACATTCAGCTTTTACATAACAATCCAGAAGCAAAAGGTTCATTTGTAAAAATGGTTGGCTGGTTTCTATTGGCAACAATTAAGTCCAGTTTGCATTATAGTAGAGATTTCTGCCCCCGGGTGCCTTTAATAGCATGGAGGAGGTCCTGTGGCCAATTGGATTGGTTGTTTTCGCTTTCAGTTAGTAAAGCAATGCATTCTTCTCTTTATTAATAAAAACAAAAACAGCAGCTCCTCCTGTTTTTAACTGAGTGCATTGTAGGAAACTGCATATAAGGGTTATTAATAAATGAATGAGCAAAGGGTTAGAATGAAGGAAAGATGGTCTCTAAGACCCCCTCCTGTGGTTCACAAGCCTTTTTTACTGCATATGTAGGGTGCATGGTTCAAAAAGACCTCTTCGTTTATCTCTGTAATGGCATAATTACCATTTAAAGAGGCCTGAAGGAAAATGGTTGCAAGATGCAGCTCTGATAAGCTCTGAAATTGAATTGATGGTAGAACAGTGAAAGGGTGAAGCGAATGAAGATGCTCAATTTGCATGTAAAAAAATCACCATGCATTTCCTTCACATGAGCACCTTATGCATTGCATACATTGCTCAACTCACTCCCAAATAGACTTGCAAAGATTCCCCACTGTCCCCATCTCATAAAATAATCTCACTCCAGGAACCAGTATGGCCTTCACAAAACAAGTGTAACTACAAAGTTTATGAAGATGTACATCTAGACCAGTTATGAATAAAAGTTATTAAAATAGATCAGGCACATTAAATAACTTGTGGCATCCCCTAAAAAGAAAGAAAGAAAATATTTCGGCAGGTTATCTATATCAGAAAAGCCTATGATTAACAATGGTCAGATATAGTTAACATAGCCATAACATTATTAGTCAATGGAAATATAGGCTACCTTGTAGCTGAGCAAATTGTAACTGCAAAAAATAGTTTTCATGGTGAGGCTCTAGTCTTCATTACAAGAAAAGAAGAAAAAATTACTATGATTTAATTGAAAAAAGCAGGCAAACAATAGTATTTTGTTATAGATAATCACATATATCATATTTCCATTTATTTAATGTAAAATGCCTTGTGGTGTTAAACATTCCTCAGGTGATTCTGTTTTTGTCATGAAACCTTACAATATTCAGTAACAAGGAAAGAAATGTAAAAGCCTGTATTAGTTAAGTGGCCATGAAGTACAAAGCAATGGACTGCTACAGTGGAATCCGCGGGAGCCAAGCTATAGCCAATATTCAGAAAAACCCATTCTGGATCCTAGGTTGTTTTTTTTTTTGCTTTAGGTAAAGACACAATTATATTAGCTAAGTATGAAGGGGCTGGAACTACAGAGGAAGCTGACATTTAACCTCACATGCTACTCTTGTAGTATTTAGTATAAGGTGAAATCCTTACTTTGTACATAATCTCAGTTGTTTTTAAAATGATGTAAAAAAAAAGAAAAAAAGGAATTATTAAAAAAAAAAAAACAATTGTATTAAATGACAGTGGGGGCTATTGACTAAAGTCTGAGTAAAGATGTAAATTTGCCAGTTAATGATGGTTGGACACTACCCAATAGACGGCTGCTGTCACGCTCGTGACATCAATATGGGAATATTGTCGCAACTTTACTATGGGAATCCGCTGTTTAGTGAATAAGGAGTAGAGAATCAGGGTGTAGCCACCCGAAGTGATGAGAATTCACTTTGACAGTCAAATTCTCACTTTAGTCAGCTACCCCTAGTATCTTTTGTGGCTAATACAGACTTACCTATGTTTTATTTTGCGGTATTTTCCTTGAAACGCCCAACTTTAAAAATGCATTTTCACTACGAATTATTTGAAACTTTTACAACCTCAAGCATCAGTTTTTCAATATCTAATTTCACAGTTTTCTTAACACATTCTACCAGCTATTTATCATAGTCATTGTGACTGCAACACGTTTATATATTTCTCGCTACCTTTTAAATAGATTATTTGACTAACGATCAATCATAAATGAAGAAGCAGTTTTATATTGAAATAAGATCACTTACAAGAGAAAATCAAGGGTTGTATTGTGTAATTATTTGTTGTGTGAACATCAATATCTATTTTTTTGTATGAACACAAATACCTATTTTTCATGTCCAGGGAGTGACATAGAGAGAATAAAAAAAAAAGGTTTATACTTCCACTTACATTATTTTCGATATGTATTAAGGTAAATTAGGCTTGAAAAAAATAACTATAATAAAAGAGCTATGAGATGATCATTTAGTGACAATATTTGAATTGCATAGCATTCACTTAAACTCATGACCTATACATTCACAAAATCAGTTTAAGATTGTTTACTCTATCGTTTGAATGAATTTACCTTATGTCTCTCCAAGATTCACATTTATTTTCAACGTTTCAAAGCAACTGATTTGTTGACTAATCCGCATGCTTCTGCTTTATCCAGATCTATTTTCAGTTATGATTATAGCTGATTCCACAAGGTCTCTGAATTTATTCAGACATACTGTATTCCTGGCTAGCCATCTAACCAAATGCCAAGAGATTTTTGTAGTTTGATGTCAGTGATGTCACAATAAATTCATATTCTCACTCTACTCCCAGATGCATGCAAATTGGTAAAAACTGCTATGGATGAATCATAGAACATTTTCTAGTGAAGTTTATATGTATATTTGTAATTATATTACACTGCTAGGTTGAATATTGCTGAACATTGTCATCTTACAGCCATATTACAGACATGGAAGTAAGTAATTTTGAAGTGCAAATACACAGCTGTGTAAATATAAGTCAGACTGATGAGACAAATACTATGCTAGTCTAAAACCTTGAATTGTACTGAACAGAAACCTAAAATATCCGTTGTAAGCTCTAGAACTAGAATGTAATTGGTTGGCAACAGTTTTGATATGAGTCATCAAGTGAAAGAAGCCAATAATTATAGTTATGCTGTATTAGGTTCATAGGATCCTCGTGGGAAACTTTTAGTTGGGCCTATTCAATCAGCTGTGAGCACAGCAAACAAACTGAAACGGAAACATTGAGGCAGGGAACATGAAAGATATTAATAAAATCTTAAAATACCTATATGTAAACTGATTTACTTCAATACAAGCATGAATTCCATGCACATTAAAGGGGCAAATTTATCAGTGTGAATTGTGTCCCATGGATGTGTGAATGCACCACAAATTGGCACTTCACCAACTTCACCAATTAAGCAAAGTCTATTAACTTCTATGATGTCAATTGTTTCACAGTCTGAAACTTTATGCCAGCCACACATTTATGTTCCACTTTGCAGCTATTTGCCAAAAATTCATTAATTTTCCAAATAAATGCCATATTTGTTTTTTACACCAACCAAAATGTCTACAACCAGCCCTCTTTACTTTTCCTTGTTGCCAGAAATATGGGTGCATGAATTTCCCCTTAAAGATCGCTTGTAGCAACGTTTGAGAGTGGTGGAAGGCTTCACTGTTCCTCCTCAACCATATTTCTGACCAAAAGTTGCAATGCATTACTTCTGCCTCACAAGAATCATCCAAAGTGTATGAGGGCATGTCACAAATTATGGATAGTTATAAGAGAGAGAAAATACTCAAAAATTTATAAAGCATTGATTTATTTCAATACCAAATATTTCTGTTGCAAATCACATCCATTTGTACACCACAACTCTTTGATTTTGCCATTCTGGATTTATCATCTTCATTCAGTTCAATTCCCCTGAAAACAATTCACCACAAATAACCTGGCATAATCCAGTATTTCCCGTGATAGAGAAATTCTGTTGAAATAGCATAAGAATTACACTAAAACATCTTTTTTTTTTTTTTTCAATTTCCACTGCAAATTTTCAGTTTTAATTTTTTTAGAGTTTCTTCAAAATTTGGAAAGAAAACCTTTAAGATATTTCAACCTTTTATTAATAATCCTAATTCATTTACTTTATACAAACACATGAATAAAAATTCAAGCAATAAAGAAATAAACAAGTGAATGGATTAACATGAAAATTAAGCTAAAACTGTGCATATATTAACCTCCTGTCCAGTGTTACTCGACAAAGGCAGAATTTTAGATTCAACTGTGCTAACTTGTGCAGGGGTGTTGCTGTTTCTTCCAAAGCGTGAAGCCTATGCATAGTTATCATCGGATGTCTGCTGGAGCTGATAATTAAAAGCAAAAAAAGCAAAATGTAAAGACTTACATCTGGTAAAATACATTTCTATAATTTCATGGAAATCCAGAAAACTAATTTAATTATAACATTGCAGTTCTACGCTGATAAACCATTTATTAGATTTACAGTTCTGCTTTCACCACTGAATTTTTTACATTTGGGAATGATGGAGTAAGAAACATAAAACAACTAAAGCAGAGTAGGCAACATATGGGATATTTATCAAAGTCGAAAAGGTTTTTTTAAAGGCCTATTGATGGAGGAACAGTCTTTATTTGATTATGTCGGTATTGCCTATTTAAAAATACTCTTTTTGCCATGTAAGAAATAACTTTTTTATGCATTTTTTTTATATCAAAAAGTTATTTTCGATCTTTAAAAATACCAAAAATGCTTGATAAATAACCCCCTAGAGTGGATATTTACTAAAAGGGAAAGACTTTTCCCTGCTTGGTCGATATTGGTGATATCAGTATTGCTGATATCAAAATGTATTAATCATTTTCACGCTTTTTTTTTTTACTGATTCAAGAATTTGTAGAATTATCAGTATCAACTTTACATAAATTAGAGGAAAACACAGTGGAAAAAAATGGACAAAATCACACAAAAAATGGGTGAATAGGTCAAAATGACCTTGGTCAATATCCCCCAAAGCATCTCAAAAACAAATGATGGTTGTCGATGGCCTGGTTTTTACTTTGTTGACAAATAAGATAAAACTAGCTTGGAAAATGTAAAGGAAACATTTAAATTAGTATTCAATGATCTGTAATAAAACATGAAACATCTGAGACAATATAGTGAAGTCAATGGTATACATAGTACAAGATGTCTGGTATAAACAAACAATAGTATACTCTATTCTGTAGGCTTATGGGCCCAATTGCAGCTTAAACCAATGCACTGCTCAAAGTCTGATTTGGTCTCTAACATTATGGAGCAGGGTCCAGGGTATTCTCCATAACTCCACCCTTTGCTGGAGACCCTTTTACCTATACTAATTGCCCAGCAGAGTAGAGGAGGTAATAATTTTAACTCAGAGGGGTCAATAATGACCCCTAACTCCCACCTCTTAGATGAGCAGTAGGAGTCTGTAACCTAGAGGCGGGTCAGTCACTGAAAAATTCTTTTACCCCATAAGTAGTAGTGGGGTAGGGAGCCTTAAAATAATCAAAAGTGGAGCCATGTTTCAATTAAAGGGCCCCCACTCCTTTAACCTCTATTCTATTCCACAAATAATTTTTCTCCCTTTACTAAGACCCACCCGCTACTTACATGTGGGGTGAGGGGTCTGAGGAGAGATCCTCACCACCTAAGTATTTTGGGTGAGAGTCCTTGATCATCATAGTCCAAAGAAAAGGACCTCTCTATTCTGTATTGATTTGCCATAGACCAGTGGTGGGGAGCATTTTTGGGACCAAGTGCCAGTGATTGATGTAAATTATCAGCACCTTCCACCACAGCGAGGTCCAATAAAGTCCAATAAAAATAGCATTGATTTTGCATAGAAATTGTGGCAACAAAACATGGAAAACAGTGACAATGAAATATTGAAAAATTAACTTTTTGGAAACAAGCAAAAAAAAAAAAAATTAAAGATAAGGAAAAAAATTATAAAATGGGAAGGCAGACCTCTCAGCTTCCTTTGTTATGAAGATTGCTAACATCTCAATCATAAAGTGAGTGAGGACTGCTGAGGAATGGAATAGTGTTCTCA
>WMED01023509.1:0-11434 GCA_019650415.1 Pipa parva
GGTTCCTATTGGCTCCTGTGACCAATCGGGTCACAGGAGCCCTCCTCTTTGCACGGAGGGGCCAGGACTCCCTCTGTGCCAGATTCAGCAGTGGACCGGGGGCCGCAAACTAGCGTCCCGTGGGCCGCGAGTTTGAGACCCCTGATCTAAAGCAATGTGTCACCTCAGATATGTGTCACCTTAGTTATGAATGAATATACAAAAACTTTTGTGTAAATAAGTATGTAGTACCCCATACCCCCACCTTGTGAAGTGGATTAGGGGAACCAGACATGGGGAAGGTCTATTAGACCCCATCACCTTCCCCATACCCTAATTGTGCAGTGGGATAGGGCAGTTAGTGTGGAGACAAGCGGAAAGCTTCCAGCAGAATCCCTACTGGAATAAATTTGCTTTCAGGAATTCCTTTCGCTTGCTGTTTTCAGCAGAATGATCAGAGGGTAAGTCCACAATCTAGCAATCCTGAATATATTCCTAGGATCTGCAATGGTTAGATAGCTCAGCTGCTAGAATAATTGTTTACTTAAACATAGCAAGGGTCTATAAGGGTATATAAGCAGGGGCAATATTTTCTGTTGTCTAGTAACCCACAGAAAACAAACATCTGTTAGCATTCACTGGTATGTGGGAACTAGAACAATAAAAGCCAATCTCTGATTAGTTGCTATTGGTTATGAGACCACTGTAAAGTTTCCCCTATTTTATATCTTCATGTGTACTACTAAGTTCTACTAAATGTTCTCTATTAACAATTGCTCAAAATGTAACTGACCTAACAGTTATGCAATCACATGTAAGGAGTTCCTGTAGGTTAACCAGTTTTTGTGTAAAACCATTGGGTTTATTAGATCATATAAAATAACCAAAATATTTAAGTCTTAAAAACTGCAGCGTCTCCAGACAGTATTTCTTCCATTTATTACATTCAATAATCTTCTTTGTTTCAAAAGGTTTGAGTTTGCCATAGTGGGAATACACTATACATAGTAAGCTTCTGCCTTGTCCTGGCCAGGAGTTTATCAAATGCTTACTATAAAAATGTAGGTCTGATTCCTTACTAATTTCTAAGTTGGAATTTTTATGTTTGTTTTAATTTGTTTGCCTGATCACATGCCTTTTAGACCATGCTGACCACCATAGTTTCCGGAGTATGGAAGTACTTTCACTAAGGCTGTTTTCAGTGTTGGGACCATTGTTGGGTACCTACATCCAGAAGTATATGCTTACTGAAAGAATTAATGAGATGCCCTGGCTCCAATGTTTTTTCTATTGTTGCTTTATTGCAGTGTCTCCATCAAGGTGCACTGCAATGAAGCACCAATACAGATAAAATTGGAGCCTGGATGTTTCATTTATTATTTTTAGTATGTAACCTTGAGATAATTTTAATATTGAGCTTACTTCTGACTTCTGAATATTTTGTGGGAAATTAACATCACACTAACTACTGATCTTCAAGGTTTTTATGTCTATAAAAATAGAGTTGATACTGACCTGTTGAACCTGGAGGTTCTATACAAAATTTGGTTCATATACATAAACCCCCAACAGAATATCATGTGTACTATAAGACTGTTTCATTTTGATAATCATTAAAGAACACTTTGATAGCTTCGAATTTGTGGGCAGACAAGGTTTCTAGCAGTTGGAATTACTAATTACTGTTGTTTTGAAAGCACATGAACGTGTTACCTTATGTGACTAGTCATTTTACAAATTGCTACAACTTCATATTTATAATAGGAAGAAGAACAATTTATTATAAGACTTGTTAATTACCACTGAAGCAGGTTTGCATGGAATGTTGTGCAATATTGTTTAATCAATTGTTATTGAAACTCACAGGAATCAATGCATCCTTATTTCCAAACCTTTATGCAAATCTCTCACTATGGGAGTTATTCACTAAGGTGTGAATTCGACTGTTGAATTCGCAAACAGCGGATTCCCATAGTAAATGTTCTACAATTTCCACATTGTAAAGTCGCAACAATTTTTTAATGTTAAGATTGGGAAAATTTTTCAATAATAAAGTCGCAACTGCGACACTATTTTCATTATAAAGATGTGACTGCAACAGTAGCAGCCTATTGTGACTGTCTTTATCTGGCAAATTCGAACTTGTACGCAACAATTCGGACTTTAGTGAATAACCCCTTATATCGTCCCCAGTGTCATGCACAGTGAGAATGGAAAAGTGACTACATGGAATCTATTTTACAAAGATTATCCCTTACATCAGCAATTCCTTCTTGGCACCTGGGGAAGAAAGATATCCTTGAACACAAAGTGCTGTAAAAGTAAGAAAATTGTTGTTTTGAGAATTACTTTTTGACTCTGTCACTGATCATTACTTATATATAAATTCTGCAAGAATAGCCTTGAGACCCATTGTGGGTGGTTATGATGGGTTTGATCTTTTTTACAGTCTTCTAGAAGTTGCTAGGTTACGTGATCCTTAAATTGATTTAATGCCTTAAATGGCTTTACTAAACTTCCAAAACTACAATACTTAACATGAAAATCAAATCCTTCTGTAGATTAAAATCTAGAAATGATATATGTAAATATGTGTGCAGGTTGTGCTCACCTCTAAAGAAGGATTAGAGTTACGCTTTTTAAATGAAAGTCTAGAGAAAAAAACAAGGCAAACTTACCCATTTTTTAAAAATATGATTTTTCTTTCAAATCTGTCACAAACAAATATAACCATTGGACTTAGTCCCATAACAACCTGAATTATCATTATATCATCTGAATTCATGTTACCCATTGTGTATTTCAGCAACATGAGGAATACTGAAATCAATAATCCAAGGAAGAAGATAATGTGAATTCAGTTATCTTTCTTTGACCTGTGAAGTACAAATACCTTGGAAAGGGCAGTTACATGGTCATTTTTTATTTGTAGGTCAAAGAGAAATAAACAAGGTAAGTTGCATCTAGAATTATATGTGGATTTCTGGTTTGTAGGTGCATTTTTAACTGTCACAAGTTAAAAAGGAACACCCTGAAGCTAAATTATATAGAGCTCTCCAAACTGACACGATTAGAGCAAAATTGTCCTTATAGTATCCAGAGCTGATGTTATCATAAATTTGATTTAAGATATATTATTGATACAATGTTAATTTATTAATACACATCCTTTCACTGAAATCTCACACAGTGTATATGGAAATATAATAATGTGTTCTTCCCTAGTGAAGGTAAAACCTGACCATGAAATGTTAATTATTTAGCTATCAAACGATGGCGCACTAGCAGAAAACACCAGATGTCAGTGGCCTAAAGTCTATACTATACTTTTACTATACAGTTATTGAGGCTTTTTTTCTCACGTTTAATTTGGCGGATGGCGCGGTTGCTGCAATGGAGTAGGAAATGATCATGTAAATTCAGAACCATAGTTAAAAAGCAGAAATACATCATTGTGTGGTATAAGATTATACATATTGTAGTAGGTTCCTCTCACTCTGACTGACAACACATTGCATTCTCACAAACCTTTTTCTCTTCTCATATTCAGCTAAGATTGTTATTTTCTGCAGCGTAGATAAACAAGGCATTGCAACAACCACTTTTTTATGTACCACTTTGCAAATGTGATGTTTCAAGTGTTCATCATGTGTCCGAGTGAGAATTTGTTAAGGTGTAGTGTGAATAGGCAGATTTGAACTCCAAATAAAAGTAGTGAAATTGGAGCCTGTGGCAGGACATGTGGAATAGATGGTTCTGTAGTATCCATCTTGGATCTAGCTTTACAATCTTAAGTATCTATATTACTTTGTAGTTGTAACTGTGACCTTGCCTAAGGAATTTGAAAAAAGCAAGTTATCACAATGTTTTTTGACTGGCATAGAAAGGGGGATAGAAGAAAGAAGCCAGACTTATCTGAGTTATGGCCTTCAGAATACTTTCACAAAAACTTAGAATAATAATTCTATTTAGCTGGCCAGATGTCAAAGCCCATATACAGTATGTATTTAGATGTTTGTAATGCTTATTGAACTAGTAACCAATAGTCATAGATGAAGTTATAATCCGTCCCATGTGGGACTGGACTCTTTTTTTCTATTTCTTGAATAGAGTATAAAAAGTGTGTGTTGTCAATCAATAAACCAGATCTCATTCCAAAGAGAACGAGTGTGTGTCTCTCTGTGTTTGATCTCTCTGAGCATGCTCATCCTTTAACCTTTTGATTTGGCCTGCACTGGGAAAATAGCGAGATGATCTGAATTACGATCACACAGGTTTCTGTTACATTTAGAAAATGTGGTGACCAAGTACCATAAATTTAAAAATAATTCTTGCAACTATTCTCCCATGACAGTATGTATCCTGTTTCCCTGAAAATAAGACATCACCCGAAAATAAGACCTAGTGCATTTTTATCCAAGCTTAGAAATATAAGGCCTCCCCTGAAAATAAGACCTAGCTGCAGTAAAGTATGAGAAATATACCATACCAGTACCGTGTTCCAAAAATAAGACGTACCCCGAAAATAAGACCCAGTGCATCTTTAGGAGCAAAAATTTATATAAGACACTGTCATATTTTTGGGGAAACACAGTATGTATGTACAATTTTATTTATAAAGCACCACAAATTTACACAGCACTGTAAAATTCAGCAATACAAGTATATTATAAACATGGGAATTTATCTGGCTTTGGAAAAATTAGCAGGACCATATCCATAGGGAATAATATGATTTCACCACCATGCTCTGGGGATCACTTTTCAATAATAAAATGGTCTTAAGAGGCTTTATAAATATTGATCTTGGTGATATTAATATTTAGCACCATTAATGCTAATTTTCTAGCAAGCAAATATTTTTTGACTTTTATAAATTTCCACCACTGACTCAATGGGATGGCTGAGCATCAAAGTCTAATCATATTTCTTAAGATGTATATGGTAACATACTGTTACAACATTTAGAGGGTTTACATTAAGTTCCTTTACTAGATAAGAGAATGTTATAAGATAATATCTTTATATATAGCTTATTATTAATTAATATTTTATTATTAATTATTAAAGACCACAGACAGACTACAAAAGTAATATATAACTGAATTAACAGTACATAAAAGATATAATTTATAGTATGAGCTTGAAGTTTTCAACATTAACTTCAGCATCCACATTTCTGTCTTATGAATCTTGTTGCTAATGAGAGTTTAGTGTCTCTTAGTATGGTTTGTGCAAAGTTAGCAAAGTGCCAATTTGTGGTTATTTCACACATCTACGGGACAATTCACCCTTTCTGTTTATCATGCGCTCCCCCAGTTTAAAAACATGATTCCATCTCCATCAATAACAACTATCCATAGTTATATCACTGAACGTGGTTGTTCGTGTAGGCACTTCCCCCAAAACATAAATTTAGATAATAAAATAATAATAATAAAATCCTAAATCCATGTGTACACATTGCAATGAATGTGATAATGTGTCTTAGTAAATAGCAAAATCCAGGGGTTGGACAATGAAACTGAAACACTTGTCATTTTAGTGTGGGAGGTTTCATGGCTATATTGGACCAGCCTTGTGGCCAATCTTCATTAATTGCACATTGTACCAGTAAGAGAAGAGTGTGAAGGTTCAATTAGCAGGGTAAGAACACAGTTTTGCTCAAAATATTGCAATGCACACAACATTATTGGTGACATAACAGAGTTCAAAAGAAGACAAATTGTTGATGCACATCTTGCTGGCGCTTCTGTGACCAAGACAGCAAGTCTTTGTGATGTATCAAGAGCCACGGTATCCAGGGTAATGTCAGCATACCACCAAGGACAAAACACATCCAACAGGATTAAATGTGGACGCAAGAGGAAGCTGTCTGAAAGGGATGTTTGGGTGCTAACCTGGATTGTATCCAAAAACATAAAAACACGGCTGCCCAAATCATGTATATGTATATACAGTATATATACACTTGTATATGTCATTCCCAAGATGAATTGATGCTGTATTGGCCGCAAAAGGAGGCTCTAAACCATATTAATAAATTATTGTGGTCTAAACCACATGTGTTTCAGTTTCATTGTCCAACCCCTGTATATTGCATTTGGTATGAGTGATCTGTTTTGCACATTTCTAATGCCTTCATTTTATCTGGTGCAAAAAAATATTTGCAATTCTGCCTTTAGGTTGTGTTGCATAAATCCAAAGTTTCAGTCGCACTGAAAATCATGATGATGCAGGTATATTACTAAAATTGTGCAGTTTGATATTACATTGTTGGTATTGGTTAGCGCTAGATTTTTTTTGCTGTTAAAACCACTAATATCTTCCCCTGGTTGTGTTATTTTACTATTGCATTTTCCACCATTGAAAGGATTATTTGTGAAAGTCTGAACAGCGGCTTACAGGTCTGTATTCATATTTATTCACCCCATGCCTATTTTTGAATATTCAGCAAACTCTGCAATATCCAAATTCACAGCCAATTCCAAATTATTGGTGAACTTGGCAATGCACGCCGTTCAAATTAGCCAATTTGACTTTGCCAGTTCAAACAGGTAAAGTAGGGGGTAGATGGCAAGACTTTCATGAGTCATATTGCTACTGTTTATTCAAAAGTGACAATAAAGACTGTGACCATGTGACATAAACTAGGAATATTGTGACATAGAAAAGGATGCATTTTTCACTTATTAAACGAGAATGACATCACTGAATTTGATTGGTTCAATTACTTTGCATCTTACTAATGTTCAACTGACTAACCTGCACTATGCAAGAAATTTCAGCTGACTGTTCACTTATTCGCTGCAGGAATCCACTTCTTGGTGAATAAGGAGTTGTAAATTTGTGAATAATGGAGAACTGTGACCAGTACTGATGGGAATTCACTGTGACAGTCAAATTTGCAATTTAATGTATAACCCTCTGAGAAGAAAAATACCTTGTTAGTAATTTTGTTTATTATACATACATTGCACTATTTTTAGGACATTAATTATCTCACTTTTCTGAAATACTATGCTTTTTTTGTCTCCATATTGGCAGAAATTAAACACAGAGATTTTAAATACAGTATGGAAATACATAGAATACATCCCTCTTACTCTAATGAGACATTTTAAAGTCACTGTACATTATATTCTTTAATGAAATGTGCAAGGAATGTTTTGGAGAATAGATAAATAGCTGGCTTTATATTTATCTTTGGCTTGCAGAGATTACGGGAAGGATATACTATGCCAACTTTCCAAGACCAATGAACCAAATCTGACTTTAAAGCATGTGGTGTGGGAGTGTTCCAGTAGGCTCTGTACCAGTCATGTATAAAGACAATCTTGCTAGATGATGTTCTCAGTCATTTCACTATGTGCCAGATGTTCATTCTATTCTGAGGTTCTTGAACTTTTTCAGGTGGTGTATCAGAACATTCAACCTCAATCTGTCCTTTGATGATTAAAATTGTTTTGTAAACCACCACATTTACACAAATTCTTAAAGCCTTTAAATTGCTGTTTTGCTGTTAAATTAAGTGTTAGTGGCCCAAAAGAAAGAGGAGTTTATAAAGTATAAAGAAACTGAAATCAATAATATAAAACAGGTGGAAACCCCTTTGTACATATAAAGACATTTTTCTTCTTACTTAGATCAGTAAGAAAGTAGTTATGTGAAGGTTTGTTTTCAAAACCATAGCGATTGTTTATATTGTTCAGACCAGATAGTGGTGACATTAAACTTAAATCTAAAAGATTCCAGAAGCAAGATTTGACAATTCATGGTTAGATGTGTAGAAATCAAAGCAATATATATATATAAATATATAAAGTAAAGATAGAGTAGTCAAGTTATTCCACAGATGCAAAAAAATGAGTATTGCAATACTTGGTGATACCTTTTTTATTGGGCTAACAGTCGTTTTAAATAGACAAGCTTTAGAGTGGTCTGTCCTCTCTTTATCAAGTCACATATATGTTTATAAGTGATTTTAAATTACCTTGAAGGTAAAAGTGCTAACTGATTTGTTAGATGACAAGACAGCTTATGGGTTATTATAAACAGATGTAACAGGGCAGATTTTTCTATAATTTAAATACAATGCAGTAGGATATCCCAATGTGCTAATAACGTTTTCTCCATAGGACCTGCATGTAAATTTATTGTTTTATCTTGAGTGAAATGAACTTGCTCTGTTGGAATTCTGCAAAGTTAATCCTATCAGGCTCAAATGAAAAAAAAAAACTAGCCCAGGTACATCTGTAGAATATCTGCACAAATATTGGACAGTTTCAGGGGAGACTAATATGTGTGTGTGTAAAGATGCCACAATAATACTTTTGTATCAGACTTTTCAACAATCTAGACATCTCCTACTTCATTTTTGGATCTATAACAAAAGAGATGATTCCCTATCTGCCATCTAGCACACTACAGACTTCTTATTTGCTATACAATAACTGCAATGCCAAAACTAATTTTTACTTGTCCTAATTGTTACTGGCCCATAGAGGAAACTACCAGCATATTTCATATATATATATATATATATATATATATTTTTTTTTTTTCAAACAAAAACATTATATACCAAAAAACTTCCTTGAAGAACAAAAATAAAACGTTCAGCGATATCTGCTTAAATGTTCATATTTAAGGTAAGTCATCTAGAGATATTCCAGACTAGAGCAGACACTCATTGTGGTGTCATTGGGATAGATTCAAACAGTGTATTTTATTTCATTCCAAGTTTTAAAATGAGCATAACAGAAATACACAGTGTATTACTTACAGGGTTTATATTGTAGCGTCATAAAACCGAGCTACTGTACCTACAATTATGCTATCTCTCTCTGCTCAATACAAAAGAAGTCGAATAAGATCAGATTGCTCTTTTTATATGAAATTTCTATTTAAAACATCAATAAGGTATGAAAGGATTTAATATAATCCTGGTTTACTCGGGATTTCCTTTGCCGAGTACTTCAATTTCTTTGACCACCAACAGAGCCTTTTTTTTTTCTTGTTTAGCTCAGGCAGGTTTCATTGTCCCTTGTAGCTGACCTGGGTGTTGTGGTAAAAAGATTTGTCTATTTTATTAGTCCACATACAACACATTGAAGTAAAGAAATAGAAACTGGACAGTATTATTAAACCTAGAAGGAATATGATCCTGCTTTAAACCCTGAAGGCTGATTTCTATTTTAAAACACTGAATTATAACGTACAATTCTGAGGTAATTCATTTATTGGTGCTTTATACAAAAAGAATACTTTTTTTTCTCTAATTATAGATTAATAAGGGGCATATTTATGTCTGATTATGATCCCGGTCAAACCAGGCCACTAATATTTACTGGATTTACTGGATTGTATTTGGTATACAGACGGATGTACAGTACCTTAGGGAACAGCTATCTCTTCAAACCAAGGAAAATTTTTTTCACCATTCGTGGGCAATATTTGTTGACTAATATGTCAAAAGTCCTGGGTAGATTTTTGCCTAGTCCCCTCCCATTTTCTCCTAGAATGGTGAGCCATCAGATCTAAATTTATGATTATTGACCACCAAGCGAAATTTAATAAACTCGAAAAGACCAGATTTCCTCTTTTCGAGTTTATTCTCGCGAGATCTCGACTGTTTCTCGCAGTAAATATCGATCTTTTTTTTCAATTGATATTTACCAATAGAAACTATTTGATTTTTCACTGTAGCCGTACCACTAATGTAAAGTATCGGGTCTTTTCGACTTTATTAAATTTCGCCCTTAGGTAGAAATGTAGACGAGGAGTAGAAGAGACTCATATAATGCTGTTTTGACTTATCTTGGCAGTTGCATGCATCCACTTTTGGAAATTCAGTCACAGCTCACTCAGTCAACCCAGGATCGTAGGCCCCACTTACATTTGGAGTAGTGCCTGTACCACTTACTGTACTTATAATAATGGGTGCTAGAGATTCTTCTTAAATAACATTAACTCTTTATTTACATATACACACATGGAGATCTTCATATATCAGTTAGCACACAATATACATTTAGTATATAGTTACCCCCTCTGATGCGCAACATGATTCAGGAGCTGCACTCACTCCTCAGTGCGGGCATTCCAACCTCTGGACATAAACATATGGTTCAACTTGCTGCTGTGAGATCTGACAATGTCTGGGTCTTTTTCACCCCAGGGTGTCCAGGCACCTCCAGTCTTACAAGATATCTCCTAAGGCCCTTTTAATCCCTTTTGAGATGCTTTGCTGAAATCCTAGGAGGGATCACTACCCTTTTTATCTTTAACAGAGATCCTTCACTCCCACTGGGTAATGCCCTGGGACTATAGACTAGCCTGGAGTAGGGCCTGGAACTAAAGACCTTCCTGCTTCCTGAACAATTATATTTATAGACTGGGGAATCTTTCTCGCAGCTATAACAAGATGAATCTCATTACTATACTGCATATCTATATAACTCCAGCAGATGGCACTATTATCAAACCCCTGGGTATAACACACCAATTTATAGATATATAAGTGATTAAACACATAACATAAATACATAACCTCGTAAGGAAATGGATTCTAACCATTTCATTTGGTTACACTCATTTCCCCCCAAAACACATTTATTTAATAAATAAAATGTAACCCAATATATCAAATAATTTTAAAGGGTCACTAAGTATCCTCCAAAATTTACTTTTGATAGAGAAACTATGGCTTAGTCAGGCATACCTTTCAGACTATGGGGGTAATTCAGCATAGTGCGAACACACTTCCCGATCCTTCGCATCAGCTTGCAGAGACTGTTACGCGCTCATTGATATGCTACACACGGACATCAGCAAACGCTCTAAAGGCATTCCAGTCTCGGCGAGACCACTCGAGTCACCTCGCGAGACTGGAATGCCTTTAAAGCTTTCGCTGTAGGACATTAGCGAGCGTGTAACAGTCTCTGCGAGCTGATGCGAAGGATCGGGAAGTGAGTTCACACTATGCTGGATTACCCCCATGTTAAACCAGATTTCATGCATGAAATGCCTCAGGGGAACGAGTAGTACAGTAACGCCAAAGCTCTAAACCAGTAAGAACTTTATAAACCAGTGGAGGGGGGATGTAAATAAAGTAATAAACTCATTTCTAAACCTTCCTCTTGGAGATGTGAATTACTTCATTACCCCCATTAGCCTTACTAGTTTATATAGCATAGAATGGTCACATTAGTCCACAGATGCAATACTTGGTGATATCTTTTTTAACGGACTAACAGTATATATACATTTATGATAAGTTAAGGCTATGAACTGTAATCAAATATGATGTGAGAAAGAGGGGTGTGGCTTTATTTTTTGGCAGTAGAGTTGTGCACCGTGTTAGCCATAGATTTCTGCAACGACAAGCGAGTACAGGTGATACCTTTTATTGGCTAATGAAATAGATGGTGAATGCAAGCTTTCGAGGCTCCTA
>WMED01023510.1:0-11433 GCA_019650415.1 Pipa parva
TCTATCTATCTATCTATCTATCTATCTATCTATCTATCTATCTATCTATCTATCATTGTTATTTTTATTTATAATAAAATAAATGGGCCCAATTTCTCTGAATATATTCTCTTAAAACTATTTAGTAGTGCTACTGTGTAACTAAGATAATCAGTTATTGCCATAAGGTCATAAGTAAGCAAAAATCTGCTGGAAATGGTTATGTTAAAAATGCTTTGAAACTGAAATTAATATGGTAACAATAGCTTATATGGAAGATTTCTTATTACTTTTGTTTTGTACTCTAGCAAACTTATGTACTTCCATGCATCTAATCACATAAAATGTTCTATTTTAACTTACCACCATAAATGATAAATATACATAGTTACATAGTTAGTAGCTGTGAAAGAATACTGAAGAGGGTGTCCACGTGTTTGTTTTATGTGTTGTCCTGAATATGAACAGCTTATCACAATAATTCTTAGAAGGGTCAGTTATATACTTATATTATAATATATATTTATTATATAATAATAAATTAACAAAGTTTCCACTTACTTGGCTGAAGAGAGGTGAAGTTTTGATATGCAGAAAGAAGAATCCTTCCTTCATATTCTTTGAAAAGCCTCCTCACTATCTCATGTTTTGATTAGCACCAAAATAGAGAAACCAAACCCCTTCAGAGCAGAGCATATCTCTGTGGGGCACATTTACTAAAGTCTAACACATTTTTTTGACTAGTAAATACAGGAGAAGCAGCCTAATGATATCACTGTTTTCTCCTATTTACTAAGCTGTTCCAAAAACAATTTTATTGCCCAAAACAATTATTTTCCCTCAGGCTGGTGAAAACCCATTATTCCCTATGGAGTTGGTCCTGTCATTTAGCCTAAGTCAAAATATGTTCCCATTCAAAAGAGGTATCAATATTGATCTATAATGGAAGGGACCCTCATAGAAGAGCATTGCAAAATGTGCCTCTGTTAACAAAATTATATTTATCAATAAAGATTAATTTCAATAGTGAAACATTTTTGTTAATTCTTTGTAAATCAGGGAAATCAAATAGTACAGAGAGACAAAAATTGAGAGTGAAATGGGGTGAAATCAATCAATATGGTTAGATTGGTCTTAGTAAATATGCCTCAATTTTATAGTCTTCTTTCAGGTAGTTTTCTCTCTGTTTTGGAAGAAGCACTCACCTTAAGTTGTTAATGATATAGAGCAAGCACCGCTTTACAGATAGAAAACTGCCTAGCTGAACATGGGGCTCACAGTCAGCTTTAAGGGATGATCTGCAGGAAGAATTCTGATTAATATAACAAGGATGTTGGGGTCAGTGACATTCCTCCCATGCCAGCACAGGGGTAAGAAAAAGGAGAAGAAAGCTATTTTCATATGCCATGGCACATGAGTATATTAAAGAAATTTCTTAAAATACCACTTAGAACTTTCTTTCATTCTTTCTAAGGGCTTTATAACTTCTTTGAACAACATAGTGCTTTATTAGCTTTCGACTGATAATTGTTATCTTGGTGCTTGTAGTTTAATATATTTGAATAAATATGATCTAGGCATATAATAAAAGCTTAACCTATTAAAGAAGTCTTTAGGACTTGTGCTAAATGCTTACATTTGCTAATAATCATATAATCCAATAAGCTTTTAGGTTCAACATAATTTACTCATTTTACTTAGGTGGAAACACAGAAATATTAGAAAAACACACAAAAAACCCTTGAGATCTTAATCATTTTACTAATTGCAATTGGTTATCTCACCTTTGAATTAGGGGGTTATTTATCAAGCATTTTTCTGATTTTTAAAGATCGAAAATAACTTTTTGATGTAAAAAAAATGCATAAAATAGTTATTTCTTACATGGCAAAAAGAGTATTTTTAAATAGGCAATACCGACATAATAAAATAAAGTCTGTTCCTCCAGCAATAGGCCTTTAGAAAACCTTTTCGACTTTGATAAGTATCCATAAGTTTTGTGTTCAATCTGTACCAACCTGTTTGTTATATGTGCCTAATAAGATGCATTTGCTTCATTTACAAAAGAGTTTTCTTCACACACTGCAAACTTGTATAATACCTACACTCTATATTATGTTTCAAGCCAACCCTCTAGTATATTTAGATAGCGTTCGTAGTAGTTGTGTAAAGCAAATAATATTATTTGTGGTTTGTAGTAGTTGCGTAAAGCAAATAATTTTATTTGTGGAATTATCTTTTTATGTATATATATATATATATATATATATATATATATATATATATATATAGTATATAAATGAAATGATATGTTACAGAGGGATTTTGACTTCCCTAATTTGTAAATATTTCTAGCAATAACACTGTGATTTAAATGTAAAAGTTACTAAATTAATTAAACAAAGCAAAACAAGTGATAATAGGTAAATACTAGCCTCATAATAGCAAATTAAAATGTAGAGCATAATTTAAATTTAACCAGCACCATAGTTTATCAACAAGAAAATGTTTTTGTGATGTGCACATTTACTAAAGTTGAACAGGCTTTTCAACTAGTAAATGCAGGAGAAACAGCCTATATTTAATGATATCTCTGTTTACCCCTATTTACTAAACTGTTCAAAAACCATTTTATCTCCCAAAGAATTCTCCACCCTCAGGCTGGCGTAAACCCATTATTCCCTATGAAGATGGTCCTGTCATTTAATCAGAATATTTCCCCATTGAAAATAGACATTGATATTGATTTGTAATGGAAAGAACCTTCATAGAAAATCATTATAGCAAAGTGTGCCCCTGTTTACGATTTAGTTCGATGGGGAAACATTTTTATCGATCCTTTGTAAATCAGGAGAATTGAAAAGTACAGGGAAACAAAAATTTACAGCGAAAGGGGGTGAAACTAATCAATATTGTCAAATCGTTCTTAATAAATATACCCCGATTCTTCTTGAGCGTTAGTAAAGTGAAAACACACCATACTATCTGGCTAGCTAGTGCGTCTCTGGGCAGTTTTCTGTTTAAGCAATCTGATAATCTTGTGATTGTACAGGGTAATAAGGCAAAGCATTACAAGCTCTTTAATCTGTGACCCACTTAACAACAAGAGCTCGGACCCTATACACGATCCCTTTGCAACCAAGTAGAACAGTTAAAAACACACTTCATATTTATGTTTCAATTAAACAGATAAAACGTAATTTCAATAAATAAACATTAAAAATACATCGGTAAGTGCATTTAGAATTCATTTTAGTAAGGAAAAAGAAAACAAAATAAGGACAAGTAGAGGTAACTGTCATAATGAAAACATTTTCAACCTTTTGTATTTCAGATAAAAGACATATTTATTAATGGCTAAGGTAAAAGAAAAGTTCCGCAATACTTTTGCGCACTATATAGCGGAAGAGTGATATTTTGAAGCGTATTTAGCGATTGTTGAAATATTTTTCATTTTTTTGTTTTGACCATTTATTAAATTCATTTTATTTATTAATTTTTTTTTTACTTCTGGGTTCTTCAACATCTTTTTCCTATGAGTTTCTAATTTTGCTGCATTACCTGTAAAACATCTGCCAAATTGGTCGTTTGTTTTGCCCGAATTTGCTTAACTATTTTACAGCGTTTCTGCATATTGCCATGTTTATTGCTTTTTGAAAGCAATTTTTACTGGATTTTTTCATTTTTACCTCACCACTGCCCCAGCAAAGATGGGCAAAGGTGCCATTTTTATTTTTACTTACCCAATGCTTTATAGCATCAGTTTTTGTTTTTTAAATAGTTGGAAACAAAATGGTTTACTGCTATTAAAACAACATAATAATTGATTAACCTTTCAAAAATATAAAATGATTTTTTGGACATTTTTGTCAAATGCATTTTTATAAACATTTGCAAAATTTGCCTCTTTGGTTTGGTGAAGATGAAATAAACTTTTTTTTGAAGAATGTTATGGTAACATTACCTTAAGAATGCAGAAAAAAAAATTAATTGCAGTTAATCCAATATGAGGTTGTCTTCACCAAATATATCTTTTATCAGCTTGTTTGTATGGAGATTTAAATTAGCTGCATGGGTTTATTTTAGTCTTTAAAAAAAAGTGTCAGTTTTAAAAGACTGAGAGAGTGTTAAAAGCAAGAGGGAGAACTTGTGTCAGATCCGGTTGTTTCATAAAGATTTATTTCCTGTGGAAAGTATACTTAAGACTTTATCACCCAGAATATCTTTCACTTATCAAAGCGTAACCTGTTTGCTGTTGTTGTGGAAAATAATTAAAAAAAAATGTCAGCTATTATGTTTCGACTTATTTTTGTAAAGTTTCTTTACTACTAAATGTATCAGTTTGTTTACTGGGAGTTAAAGTATAATATAAGGTCACCGTCATGTGATGCATTGGAGTAATTCTAACCTGATGCAACTGGACGCATTGAGGCATTGGAACTACTTCTGATATGCTCCATTTTCTGGCCTGCCGGCCTTCTGGGGGTGAGCACTTGCCCCCCCTATAGATGCCCATGGATTTACATTTCAAAAGTAACTTGTTTGTTGCAATTTTATGCTTATAGACTTTCCATAAAAAAACAGAAAAATCGGTTTTATTAAGTTATATTGGGGGATACTGAAAAGTTTTCATTTTTGTGCAGTGCTGTTAGTTACAAACAAATTGTATTCTCCTAGAATTTTTGAATTGGTGAATTTAAAGTGCACCTGCCACCTCAAAACTATAATACTAATTTAGGTTCTACCAATGAAATAAATGTTTTTGCAAATATATATGTATTTAAAAAATGGACTTTTATACAGCGTTTCTGTCATATTTCCTGTCAGCCTGACTTTTCTTTCCCGAGGCGGGTGGGTGGGGCTAAATGATGATTGACATTTTAGCTCCTCAATCAGTTGCCTGCTATATCATGATTTAAGGGATCTGATTGGAGGAGCTATAATGTCAAACATCATTTATCCCCACCCAATTCGACTCAGGAAAGAAAAGTGAGGCTGATAGGGAAGATGACAGAAACACTGTATAAATGTACATTTTTTAATACATATATATTTAATAAAACACTTATTTCATTAGTAGCACATAAATTAGTATTAGTTTTCAGGTGACAGGTGCACTTTAAATAAGATTAAGATTCAAAACTGAACCAACCTTGCAAGCCTTTAGTACCCACAGCACTGTAACTGTGCATTCTTCAATAAAGTTTAGAAGCCATTCAAAAGGTACCAAAACATGCACTTAAAAGCAGTAACATAATGTTAGCCACCCGGTCTCTGTGCAGGGTTGGTGGTGCCCTCTTACCAGGGCCCCTTCCCTCTGCAGTGCCATGCCCCCACCCCCACCCCCACTACAACAAGTAAAGACAACCTACTAGCATTGGATGGGGAGTGTGCACCAGACACAGAATTCTGGGGGCTACAGATGGGTCTCAATGGTCTTCAAAACGATTGGACCCCCTGGTGGCTCAGGCCCTGTTGCAAATGTGGCCACTGTGACCTTAATAAGAACTAAGTCTGAGACCTAGAGCAGCTAAATAACATAGTAACATAGTTTATAAGGCTGAAAAAAGATACAAGTCCATCCAGTTCAGCCTATTTTCCTGCAATGTTGATCCAGAGGAAGGCAAAAAACCCATGAGGCAAGAGCCAATTATCCTCATATTAGGGAAAAAATTCCTTCCCGACTCCAAATATGGCAATCAGAATAATTCCCTGGATCAAGATCCCACCTTCAGTTATCTATTACCCATAACTTGTAATATTCTTACACTGAAGGAAAGCATCCAAACCAGTTTTGAACTCTTTAATGGAATTAACCATAATTAATTGGAGTTTAAAAACTATAAATGGCACATGGTCTTTTTTAAATGGCAGAGAAATTTTTACTTGATTATACAGAGCTTTGCAAAAGTTTTCGAGAAAGGCTGCACCCGGCATTTTATTTATTTCGTTTTACTGTATGCAAATATATTTTCAGTAAAAAGCTGCAGAAATAATATAAGTACAGGCAGATTAGCATACTTAGGAACTTGGGAGATTCAAGTTCACTTGTTGGGTGGCAGGACTAATGATACTAGTCACATCATCATAGGGGAGAGGCTACACGGATTCAACCAAATCCAGGGGTTTGGGGGTGGAATAGGGTGGCTTATATAGCAGAGCCAACCCAGAGACCCAGTATTTTCTTTCAAATCTGGAGTCTCCAGGTGAAACTTGGCAAGTTCCCAGGTCTGCAGATCTGTCAAAAGTGCAAATACAGAGGAACCTGGAAAATCAGGAGCTGGTTTAAACTACTGGTGTAAAACTACTAAAAAGTTAATAATCCTTAAATTACACAAATCTTGAAAACATGATCTTATTTTCAGGCGTAATCTGCACCATCACAATATGCACCATGCAATGCATGCAGTCACCCATTGACTTTTTGGGCATGCATTTACTGGCATTTCAAATGCATTTGATAATATCACAATAAAATTCCAGGTGTGCTATCACACAAGATCAGAATCATTTTAAGCAATATAATAGTCCTTTATCAGAATATAAAAAGAAATGTAAAATAGATTTGCTGAAATGTTTGTAAAGTTAATTTCAGAGACAACTGCTAATTTTATTGAGTGAGCATGTTGTTTTCAACATCTAAACTGTTTGTGTTCCTCATGATAGAGAAATATTCCTAACAAATACATTTTTATGGCCAATTTTAGCATAATATGAGACTATTATGTACCTGCATGTTGTATGTTCAATAAAAACACACTGAAATAAACATGGCAGTTTTCTGCATAGGGTAGTTAAGAAAATTCAGTCAGCTTGGAGTATTTGAAACTGTTATTAAAATATATAATGTATTACAGTGTTTCCTTGGGCCTCTTGCACAGATGTAGGTTCCATAGGATTTTTCAAGTTCTATTGCCTTGGACACTATTAATTGAGAACTAAAGTGAATAATAGGAACAAAATATATAGACAAGCATTATGTATATATTACAAGTAGAGCTATACAATATCACTATTTATAAATCAGCAAACATTAATTCATTATAAGTTTATTTGTCCTTTTCCATCTGATGTAATATCTGCACGGAAATCAATCATAGGACGTGAATTATGACAATGTAAAGCACTTGAATTTAATGGTAGTGTTATATCCAATAAGGGAAAACAGTATTAAAGGTCCAGTCAGCAGTGACATCATAGGTCTGGATTTGCCTTTATAATGTATTCAAAATGGATGCTGTGAGTCTGTAGAGTTGTTTAAACTTCAGTGGGACAGTACACAGCTAATCTAGATTTTCTAATACAATCATTTAGGAGGCGGGTAAGCAGCTACTTTGTTTTGTATTGGTGCACAGCAAGCTTTAGTTCTTCTTTAAGAGAAAATTGACTGTTTCGTTTGCTCCTGGTGTAAAGTGGAACTCACTGGATCATTTTTTTAAAAAGTCAGAATGAAAAAAATTGAAAAAAATCGAAAAATCAAAAAAAAAATTTTCTTTCAAACTTTTATCATGTTTTTGGAGATATTTTATGCCCCTGACTTTCCAACTTCCCTATTTACTAACTAGCCAATACTGTTGAAAATTGTTTGCTACTGTGGCAAAAAACTGCATAAACTATTAGCTTCTAAAGTAAACTTTATTACAAAAGCAGCAAAAAGCAACAAAAGTACCCAAACAGCCAAACCCAGCATCTGAGAATCACAAAAAAATAAAACTAGCTACAAAGGGATTATAACAGAAAGCACTTCTTTCCTGGAGGTGAATAAGTGAGAGAGTGTGCCCGAGTTAAAGTGCACCTGTCACCTCAAATCCAATTATAATTTAGGTTCTACTAATGAAATAAATGTTTTTGTAAATATGTATTTAAAAAATGTACCTTTATACTGCGTTTCTCTCTGTCATCTTCCCTGTCAGCCCCGACTTTTCTTTCTAGAGTCAGGTTGAGCTGGGCTTAATGTTGATTGACATTCTAGCCATCAACCCCCCAATCCACCAGTCTGAAGTTGCAAAGTCAAACAAGTGACTTTAGAGAAGTTCACCTAGTCACATTCATACCTTAACACAACTCCTCCACATAGTTAATAGTAGAAGTACCTGTGTACGCGCATGCAAAGTGGTGCAAAGAGCTCTGTACAATCATGACTATCGTAGATGCCCATATTTGTCATGTATTCGCCACTTCGCAGAGTTTAGTCAATAAGTGAACATGGGAAAGTGGAGAATAGAAGTGAATTCAGAGCTCTTTGTGACTATTCAGACTTCTCAGAATGTGGCCTTAAAGTAGTAATTCTTATGAATGGGAATTTGACAGGTGTAGCAAATTTGGGCCCTGTTCCAATAGATGTGAATTTAATTCTCCATATTCAGTAAACAGCATATTCCCTTAGTGAAGCAAATAGTGTCAGATATGTAAGATAAGTGTAAATAAAAAAGGAAAGGTAAATACTGCCTTTTCCCGTCTTAAACTCTTTTTTCTCTCTGCCCCTCACATCTGGAACTCTATACCCCTTTATATTCGCCAGGAACATTCTCTCTGCTCTTTTAAAGCCAAACTGAAATCCTACCTTTTGGAGCACTCGCACTGATATTTATCACTGATTTTTTATGTCACATTCTGAAAGGTCTGCATAGTCGCATAGAGCTCTGAATTTGTGTCTATTCTCCACTTCCCTTAAATCATGATCTAGCAGGGATCTGATTGGAGGAGCTAAACTATTATTTCTGAAAGTCGGGAAAAAAATGTCTCTGTCGAAAAACTCACGTAGAAAAAAATCACCAAAAATGGATCGATAAGTGGCGACTTAGGTTGAAAAGACTTTTATAAATATGCTAAAGGTTTCATAAACATACAAATAGAAAAAAACTAACTACTCTTTGATGAGCAATAATACTTTTAACTAATCATTTCCCATGCATTGCATAGTAACATAGTATGTAAAGATTAAAGACGGATATCAATTAAAAAATATCTCAGTGCAAGAATATTCTAATAACTGCAGTCTAACTACACACATTTAAAATTAGGGGGGGAATTCACCAAGCTCCGAAGTGAGGCGCGTAGTGTTCGCCTCACTTTGGAACAACTGACATGCGCATGCTGATGTCCTGCACGCGGACATCAGCATGCGCATGTCACTTGTTCCGAAGTGAGGCGAACACTACTCACCTCACTTCAGAGCTTGGTGAATTCCTCCCTAGATCGATTTAACACAGGGGGTTATTGACTAAAGTCCAAATTGCTGCGTATAGGTGTGAATTCACCAGATAAAAACAGTCGCAGTAGGCTGCTACTGTTGCAGTTGTGTGTATAAAATGAGAATATTGTTGCAGTCGCGACTGTATTATGGGAAAATTGCCGCAATCTTAATATTAAAAAATTGTCGCGAGTTTACAATATTGAAATTGTCGCGAATTTGCTATGGGAATCCGATGTTTGCGAATTGGAAAGTCGAATTAGTGAATAACCCCCTAAGTATCTTTAAAATTTTCACGCTGCATGACTGAGTATGCATTACTGCTCATTTATTGTATTAATCACACAGCTCATTGACAGTCTTGCATCTTGGAGATCTTTGTATTTTGTTCTCAGAAAGCGTAAGTTGTAAACTGTAAAAAAACAGATTTCTCCTTTGCCATCCAGATCAAAAGTTCACAAATTAATACTAAAATATTCTATAAATAAAAAAAAAAAATATTGAGAAAGGTGAAAAAAGATAAAAGTTAGATTTATTTGACAGATACAACTTCACTTTCTATTCAGCCTATGTTGTCTGACTCCCTTGGGTGGTTATTCACTAAAGTTCGAATTGTTGCGTGTAGGTGTGAATTCGCCAGATAAACACAGTCACAATAGGCTGCTATTGTCGCAGTTGCGTCTTTATAATGAGAATATTGTCGCAGTCGCGACTTTATTATGGGAAAAATGTCGCAATCTTAACTTTAAAAAATTGTTGCAACTTTACAATGGGGAAATTGTTGCGGATTATCTATGGGAATCCACTGTTTGTGAATTTGACAGTCGAATTCGCACCTTAGTGAATAACACAGGGTATATTCACTGAGAGTATACATGGCGAATGTACAGGATAGTACAGCACAAAGCAGAACCATAACCAATATTTCTAAGATAATAAGGGAGATTTGTCAACAGGAGCAAACATACTGAGGCCTATTATACCATAGAAACCAGTCAGCAGTATAATGGGAAAATGAACCCTATACATAACTATATATAGATAACAGAAGGGTTGCACTAGGAGCAGTTTAAAAACTAAATATATGTACATACAAACATTTGGATTTATATACTGTAATAGAATTTTTTTACTAAACCTGTTGGTACTGCATGAATAAAAATGACTGTATCTACTGTATTGAGAGATGTAGTTATCATTAAACTATTAGATCATGAAGCCAAAGTCGCCATTTCTGATGCATATTTTAATGAAGCATTGTTGAGTTTTTTTAATATTAACATATCTTGTTTATAACTTTAACTCTAAACAGCACTACAAGAGCCCATGGCGCTCTATAAATTTAGTAATCATAAAATCTATGCGGCACAAACCAGTACAAAAACAGGAAAAAAACACAAATTTGATTGTTTCCATATGAAACAATGAAATTCTTAAGCAAATTATTATAAAAAGGACAAGTAACATGAGAAAAACAAAAAAAAATCCATTTCGATTGGCATGACAGTTATTCCTACGCAATACTAGTAAAATTGTTTTCTTTGAACATTAATTACTGATTGGTATTATTTTGAGATTGTTTTTTATCCTTATGGTTGCAGCCATCTTTTTTTCTGTAAACAAACCTCATGGCCCCACTGATTCCTGTGCAACTTTAGATAATACATATTCATGAAGTTCTCCTAGAAATCCCAACTTGGATTGCAACCACTAGGGAAAGAAAGACATCATAAACAAATATAACGTTAGGAATTAAACTTCAAATATGACATATACAGTTACCACATAGTAAAATATGCCACCCCAACCCAAACAGATTTTTTTCTGATGTTCTTGGTCCTTTAAGACAAAAAGATCTGAAGAAATCAATTTGTAAATGGACAGCTTGGGCGAAATTTACTAAGAGCGAAACAATCGGCCGAAGTTCATTTCTGACCGCACGTGTGGTATTCCGATCGATTTGCGATCGTGCGAGCGCAAATTGAGCGCAATTCCGATCGTGCAATCACAAATCGATCGCGATTGCGATAGTAAATCAATCGGAATACTGCACGTGCGGTCAGAAATTGCGATCGGGCGGACTAAATCCGCCCTTGGTAAATTTCGCCCCTTATGTATGATGGGCATTGAGTAAACGTGTCCTGTATAAAAATGTAATGCTATGGTGCCTGGTGTGAGCATGGTCATTTGAAGCAGTCTTGGCCAGCTTTTATAACTGTCCAAGGGGGGAATTCACCAAAGTGCGAAGTGAGGTGTGGATC
>WMED01023512.1:0-11433 GCA_019650415.1 Pipa parva
TTACCATCTATTTCGTTAGCCAATAAAAGGTATCACCTATACTCTCTTATCTTTGCAATGATTAATGAGTTTTCTTTCCACGAGCACAAAATCCAAAGCTCCATCAAACACAGACCAACTGTGGCTGAAAAAAGTCCAAGTAAAGTTTTAGCACTCTATAAAATGATAGCAATAGTTCAATCTAGCGTTAAATTACTTGCGGATTGCACTGTGCTTGAACTTTTTTTTTTTTTTTCACTACAGAGTTCCGGAATGAGTCTTGTTTATAAACCACTGGCAGTATATTGATTGTAGAGTCGTATGAAACAGCAGGCACAATATTCATTTCAGGTTTAAATCTTTGCTATTTCCTTGCAAATAAACAATTAGATTTCCTTGATTTTGAATCCTAATTCTGGAGACTACAAAAACCAGATACAGCTGAGTACCTGACCACATCCTGTTATTTCATGTCATTGAAATGTGGATATGCTCCTGTAATTTAACCTAAGAGGCCTTATCTAAATCTAAATCTCCACAATGTATCTGTCATTTTAAAAACTCTTTAATCAGAAGGTACAGCAGAATATGGGTAGAGTCTGGATTATATTTTCTTACACACAGCTACAATTAACCATGTTTGATGTAGATCATCTGGATTACTTTTGTGTTTTGTCTTTGAAATCTTTCACGAGGGGAACAGGTTACGCTGCATATTTAGATTTCATTTATGTTAACAAGAATAACAATTTCAAGATGAATAGGAGGTCAGCATTAATGTCACAATCCAGTGTAGCCAAGTAAAGAATCGTGACAAAAGAGAAAACAACTTATGGATATTTCATTTGTTTCTTGCAATAGTACAGAACCAGTCTGAAAGCAACCCCTGGGGATCTCCAAAAAGGTCAAAACAGAAAAAAGAGGAGCAATGGCCAAAATAAAGTTCTTTTATTAGAGAGATCCATTCCTTGTGAAAATGGATCAGTGTAAATGTGGTACAATTTTATAGAGAATTTAAGGTTATTTATTGATTAAATTAGATTCAACATAACTGTTTAACTTTGCATTAGCCTACAGAGAAGGCATAGGGATCTGTCCATTAAAGTTAATAGAAACTTTAATTGACCCCTTATTGCTGGAGAAACCATGTTTATTTTAAGTAAAAAAGCTTTATTGCTATGTCAGATGTCATTTTTGTTGCATTTTTTTTTTTTACCTTGAAAAGCTATTTTCAAACCTATATACAATAATAAAAACCTTTAGAAATATCCTCCACAAAGGTCACGTTTTCAGGATTTTGTATTGCTGGTTTGTTGAAGGGTAATATTGTAGTACTTTAAGGAAATACTGAGTTACTTTCTTTGGGTATTACAGCAAAAATAAATGAAAAGATGATAGATATTAGCACATGGATTTCTTATTCATCAAGATAAAACTAGTAAAATAAAACAGATTGTTTTCATCATTAACTAATGTTTGATAACATCTATTAGGTTGAGTTTACACCGGCAAATTTTCCTCTACTTAAAAAAAAAAAAAAGCATATGGCAAAAAAGTGCAAAAATACGCACATATGAAAAAACAGTGAAAGTAATGACTATTGGCTGTGCAATGATACACTGGCGTTGCTTCTTGTTGCCTTTTTTTTGACCATGTAAAACATAATGGGGAAAATATAATATTATAAGTAACAATAGGAATTTAGCAATAGCGGTCATGCATGAGGGAAAAGCGCTGAGACAGTGAGGTGTTTTAGGCCCTAATTCACCATAGTGCGAAGTGAGCCACGAAGCGTTCGGCTCACTTCGCACATGGTGTTATGCGCATGCTGATGTCCTGTGCGCGGACATCAGCATGCACATTAAAGGAATTCCCCTCCCGGCGAGAGCACTCGAGTCTCCTCGCCGGGAGGGGAATCCCTTTAATGCGCCTGCTGATGTCTGGACATCAGCATGCGCATAATACCATATGCGAAGCGAGCCGAACGTTTCGCGGCTCACTTCGCACTATGGTGAATTAGGACCTTAGATGGTACTGTCCGAAATGTTTTTTTTTTTTAAACTGTAGGAAAATTCGCCAGTGTCAACCCAGCATTAGAACTGGCAATTTAAACTATAACTAGTAACACTTATTATTACTTATAAACAGAAAATGGGGTTTAGGTACAAACATTTTGCTGAATGAACATGAGTTACAGATATTAGTATTTGTTCCTGGGGCAATGCAAAGACGAAAAATCTATAAGCATCCTTTTTAAGTTATACCACACCATTGACTATATGTCAGTGATATCAATTCACATTTTCAATGCAAAAAAAGCCATATTAATGAATGTTTTATTGCAGTGTATCACTTTTTATTTGAAATTCACAAGAGTATAGCAAATCGAGTGATAACGAGAGAAAAATAATAAAGGCATGTGCAATAAATTTGCACATAACTTTGGCAACCTTTATTAAATTGATTTTATAGTTGGCTGCTATCGCTGTCAAACTGTAATTTGTAGGTGAAAAATCACCTGGATTCTTTTGAAATAATCACACTGACCTGTTATGTTTTACTGTTGCAATTATTTTTATTTAAGAAATCAACAAACCACTTGTTGGATTTTAACGATAAAACTGCAAAAATTGTAGCATTTTACTGTCGTATAATGTGACAACAACATAAGTGTATGATTTAATTAATTATTAATGTAATTAATGTACTAATAATAAAGAATAAAAATAATAAATTATAATGCATTCTGCAAACCGCTGTCGCGCTTGTCTGAGAAGCCTTGCAGAATTCAGTGTTTTTCTTATGATTAGTTAAAAGCATCAAATCAGATACATTTGCATATGAATAAAGTATAATTCATAAAGCTGCTATACCATGTACACTGATCCAATGCAAGTAGAGTTTTTCAAGCTTACCTTCTGTGATCCATCAGTATACCAACCCCCCCCCCTCCCCCCCCCTTTACCACTGTATTGGGAGTCCAGAAGACGAATGGCTAGACTTATCTTTATTGCTACTGAAGCCCACACTTTCTGTGTCCCCATGTTAAGACTAGGTTCACACTAGCGTATTATGCTGAGTGCATAATACACTAATGTGAAAAAAAAAAGAAAAGAAAAATACACCAAGCGCATTTTTCCTTTGAACTTAACAGCAACAGTGTGAACGCTCCCTCAGCATTCACATCACTTCCTGTGTGGTTGCATTTTGGGCACAGCATATAATACGCTGGCCAAAATGCGACACACAGCGTTCCGGACCCAGCGTATGCACAATCATACGCTAGTGTGTCTGGAACCGGGTAAGTACTATCAGCTTGCATTGAGCCGTATTTTTTTTTCACACTAGCATATTATGCGCTGCGCACCTAGCCTAAGCCTATTCCAAGTGATGCAATACAAATACCCGAACATCCCTCCTCAACAGCAAATGGTTTGGTAATATCTAATCTAAAACAATTTATAATTTGGCTTTATTTTTTAATGTTTTGTGTGTTTAAATGATTTAATTTTCTGCTCCCTTCTGATGACATTTAAAAGTATTTTATGTTTATTAAAGTTAATGATATACTGGACAGAGTCTGATGTGTCAGTTTTATCAGTTTTAAGCTTATCTATCTGTTCTAGCTCTAAACTCACTGGCTGGTTAATAGGATAACTGGCGCTAACAACCAATCAAAACCAACTGCAAATTATCTAAGATCATTATGGTAAGGTTAGCCTGCCAAGCAAAACAAAGCAGTATGTAGAATAGAATTTGCACAATTTGCACAAAGAATTTGTCAATTAAACTTTCTAATTGACCATCAGTGTAACTGATGGTCAATTAAAAAGGTTATATACCGGATCCTATTTGTGCATGCAAATTCTATTCTACACACTGCTGCATTTATGGTGCTGTTTTGTCCCACATCCAAGAATTTAGCACCACTACCTGTAAAAGTAAATTAGGAGTGCCCTTCCACAAACCATCTGGAGCTCTAAGCTTAACAAACCCACAAACCAAGATCTGCCCACAAGCAGTATCTCTGTGCTGTTTTCATATAACAGAACCAGGAAGGGCTGGAAGATTTAGATATTTATCAAGGTCTTTTCAACCTATGCGCTTATATTCAATTTTAGTCGCCGCTTTTCGATGCATTTTTCGTACCTTTGTCATTTCAGACCAATTTATAAAGTGGTGACTAAACAGATCGATAAAGATTAATATCCGAAAAAGGTAAAATTAGCGCAGTTTACATTGATTTCAATGGAGTGTTTTTTCAATTGGGACCATGTATAAATATTTTTTGCCAATAAAAAATTGTCTCAAGAGGCTCAATAAATAACCATATTCTTGTGACTTTTATCGCCATGACATTTCGCCGCAACTTTTTTGTTGGCGGCTTTTATAAATATCCCCTTTAATATCAAAGAAAAAAAAACCTAAACTAGCGTTAGTGCAGGGTTGAAGTATGCGGAAACTAGTACAGTGGAATGCAAAGTAACAATTGTTTACAGCCCTCATTCTGTATTGACCAAAAAAAACAACTTCTGTAACCATTTTCTTATATTGCAGTTTAGGAACTAGGCCTGATTGTAAATGTCTTCATTATTAAATCTGACATAGCAGGAATTTAAAGGGAACCAGTAACACTCTGTCTTAATTATTAACTTACTTCAAATTGTTACATTTATATATAGAATTATCCTTTGCAAAATCTAATCTCTCTCTCAACGATTACATCTTTTTAAATAACGTCCTCCCTTAAATTTTAAAAATGCCAACTGTTCAGGTGAAATCTGTAGAATGTCAGTGGGAGATAGCATAGGGAGGGGTAGAAAAGATTATTAGTCATGAAAACAGTAAAAATTAACTGCACAAATACCAAAAAGTGACAATATTCCAAAAAGCTAGTAGTTTTTTAAAACAGAAGGTATGAAAGGTGTCTTATGTTTTATAAATGAAAAGGACCTACAGGTCTCAGGGAAGCTTTGTTTAATGTATCTCTTGAATATTTTGTGTGTGTTGCAAGTATTAAGGCCCTTATTCACCAATGCGCGAAGTGAACCGCGATGTGTTCGATTCACTTCGCACATTGTATTATGCGCATGCTGATGTCCTGTGCGCGGACACCAGCATGCGCATTAAAGGGATTCCCCTCCCGGCGAGGAGACTCGAGTGCTCTCGCTGGGAGGGGAATCCCTTTAATGCGCATGCTGATGTCCGCGCACAGGACATCAGTATGCGCATAACACAATGTGCGAAGTGAGTCGAACACATCGCGGCTCACTTCGCACATTGGTGAATAAGAGCCTAAATGTCTATAAACCTTAAAGTGCACCTGTCACCTCAAAACTAATATTAATTTAGGTTGTACTAATGAAATAAACGTTTTTGTAAATATTTAAGTATTAAAAAAAGTTACTTTATACAGCGTTTCTCTCTGTCATCTTCCTTGTCAGCCTGACTTTTCTTTCCCAGTGCAGGGCTAAATAATGATTGATATTATAACTCCTCTAATCAGATCCCTTAAATTACGATCTATCAGGGATCTGAATGGAGGAGCTATAATGTCAATCATCATTTAGCCCTGCACACATCTTGGGAAAGAAAAGGCAGGCTAGGCTGACAGGGAAGATGACAGAGAGAAACGCTGTATGAAGGAACATTTTTAAAAAATACATATATATTTACAAGAATGATTATTTCATTAGTACAACCTAAATTAGTATTAGTGTTTTGAGGTGACAGGACCACTTTAATAAGGAAAGGATCAATAGAATCGATACAAACTAAAATGGGCAATATTTTTACTTTTAAAAATCTCAAACCTAAGGGGAATATTTCTAAAAGTTGGAAAAAATTCACCATAGAAAAAAGTTGAGCGTGAAAATTTGCGTAGAAAAAAGTCATCAGAATATCATTATTTATAAAGCCCCTTGAGATAAGTTTTGTTGCCAAAAAATATTCAGCATATTGAGGGTGGTGAAAACCCATTATTGTCTATGGGAGAAAGTTTCAAAAATTTTTCAGGACTTAAAAAACTTGCCGATATTGAAAATAGTCACAATCAAAAAGACACTCCATTGAAATGAATGTAAAATGCAGTAATTTTATGGCGTTGATCATTTTTTATATCGATTTTTTCCAGTTGTGAAGTATTTTAGTCGCCATTTCATAAATTGGTCGCAATCGTTAAAATTTGTGACTAAAAAAGGTCGCCAAAAATGCATTGAAAAATGGTGACTAAAATTGAATATGGGATCCGGAGCTCACTTCGCACTGTGGTGAATTCCCCCCTATGACTCACCGCGATGACGTGACCATGTGACATTTGGGCACGACGTCATTGCATTGTGTGTCATGTGATGACGTTCAGGCATGACCTCAACGCACAAAAACCCCTATATAAAGGGACCTGCGTTCACTACCGGAGTTACAGCGTGTTTGGCGACCCCTGTGAGAGCGTTGTTTGACCCCCCAAAGGTGTTGTGACCCTCAAGCTGAGAACCGCTGGTCTAAATTGTGGCCATCTAGCTGTTGTCAGACATATTTTCACAACAACAACAAAAAACAGGGGTAGTATTGTGATGCACAGGTTAAAATAGGTTGTACAGAAAACCGCATACTCTTCTAAAACTCCCAGAATGCATAATCGGACAACTAACAGAGTCGTGTTTTGGATATATTACCCTCTAAATACACCAACAATTATTTTAAAACTCTATAAGAATACCAAAATGAATCTCTTTCGTTGACGAGAACTTCTACAAAATGTATTTTTAAAACTCATGACAGCACTAATTTGTGTTTGAATATAGGACACCTTTCACACGAATGTGAAAAGGCAGATGTACTGTATGTATGTTTAATTTTATTTATTAATTTGAACAAATAATTTTAAATTCCACCATCAGTGAATTTCTTTTCACACAGTGATTCTGAATTTTAGATTTTGCTGCATTGATAAGTTAGCAGTTAATTGAAATGTGAAGGTTAAAGAGATATACACGCAGTGCATTGCGTTTAGAGATAGTAAGAAAATGTTTAGAGACTGCTGATAACTGTATTAGGGCAGTAGATGGCAGCGCTTTACCACATTCAATTTTTGTCCTGCAGCACAAGCCATAAATCCAAGCTTGAAAGCACTTAATCAAAATGCTGTTTTGGTGTATTTGAAGCAAATAAGTCTTTTATATTTATATATATAAACAGTAAGCCACAGTGCCATTATTTTCCTTTTCTTAAAGAAAAATCCAGATTCCATTATTTTGACAGTCACTGAGAAGTTTAGTTTTATTATTATTATTATCATGGAACACTGATAGGTATTAAATACAAAAGGTATTCAGGCTATGGGAAACATTATTTGTTGTTTGTTGGAAGTGCACATGGACAGAATTAACACTCGTCTGTTTATGTACATATGTGCTAATAGGGGTTGTCACATATTTGTCATTTGGTTAATTTGTTTGGGAAATGATTTTTGCTCCTCTCTGATATAAGAAAGTAACAAATATAAGGATACAGGAATCTGAAAAGAAGCGCAAAAAAACAAAAATAGTGCCTTATCAAAAATAAATGGTCAGTGTCAGCAAGGAAAAAAACGCCACCAGGCAAATCATTAAAATAGATCGAAATTTATTGGTGCAAAAAACAGAATTCTTGAGAAATCCACCAGTGATGTGATAATGAAAACCAATCAGTGAAAATACAACTGATACTAGGGAGGCTCACCAGAACAAGGTGATAGAAAAACCTTGTATATTAATAATAACACTTCCAATTTCGAAATCCTGCCAATCCAATAATGTGATGGAACTATATACAACTTCTCACAGTAGTGGAGCAATGAGTGCATATGGAATCCTCATGGTAATCGCCAAGAAACAGAGAAATATCTCATGGGGTAAAAAAGTCTTTTATTTAACAGATAAAGGATATACTCAAAAAACACAGAAGTTAAAACGATCATTCAAATAAATATCCTCCAAACTCAATGCATTTCACTGCTACTGAGTTGCAGCTTCATCAGGAGTGTAACTCCTGTAACACTGTTACTTGGATAAATAATAGTAAAACAAGAGATGGGGCATATTTATCAAAGAGTGAATTGTAGCAAAATCAATTCTGCATATTCACTAAACTACGAATTGTCACGGCGATGGAGTGAATTAATGGAAAGTGCTATCTAAGCATGGTCAGGGGAAGAGTAGTAGTGGCATATTGTAACAAATTTGTCATGAATAGAACTGTTTTATCAAACTAATCTAATTTTCATAAGGTTTGTTTAAAGGAGACAATGTCACTACAATGCTACTATAACTATATATATATATATATATATATATATATAGTTTCTACATACTGGCAATAGACATGTATTGATGCAAGAAAGGGCAATGTCATTGTTTTATTGCATTCACATAAATTACATTTGGCTTTGCATTCATTACAATGCCAGACAATTCCTCGCTGATGTTGGCACTTGGTCGACACATTTTCTAGGTCTTTTGAGGGAAGTGTAGCAAGAGGACCTATGTCTCAACACACTCTACAGCTCTTATTCTCCTGTGTATGTAAGTCTTCCTCCCACTTAGATTGTAAGCTCCATGGGGCAGGGATCTCCAACCTCTTGTGTCAATCACAACCTAGCACTTATTTTGATGTATCCTTGTGATATTTTACTTGTATTGTTTAATGCACTTTTCCCTTGTCTGTATTGTACTTGTATCGCTGAATTGTACAGCGCTGCGTAAATTTGTGGCACTTTATAAATAAAATTATACATACATACAAGAGTACTAATGGAAACCCTGCCATAAGCCCACTAATTTGCCACTTCATTTGGCCAAATCAAATCTGCGTATTCACAAAAGGAGGCCTTGGGTGAGTTGTCATTTTGACAGTTGAATTCAGGTCACATTTAGTAAAGTCGAACAGGTTTTTCAACTAGTAAATACAGGAGAAACCGCCTATATTTAACAAGTTCGCTGTTTTCTCCTATTTACTAAACTGTTCAAAAACCATCTCATCACCCAAAAGAATTCTCTACCCTCAGGCTGGTGTAAACCCATTATTCCCTATGGAGTTGGTCCTGTCATTTAGCCCAAGTTCAAAATATTCCCCATTGAAAAGGGACATCAATCTGTAATTGAAGGAACCCTCCTAGAAAAGCACTGCAACGTTCCTCCGTGAAAGATTTATTTTGATGGGGAAACATTTGTACTGATCCTTTGAATATCAGGGGAATCGAAAAGTACAGGGAAACAAAAATTGACAGCAAAAGGGGTGAAATTAATCAATAAGGCCATATAGGACTTAGTAAATATGCCCCATCATATGATGTATATATATGCGGTCAGAGTACTGTCACAACTGTGAGAGAATTGCTACAAGTAGTAAATAACAATCTAAATTATTGCAAAGTCACACATTTATACAACAATTCACACAAAATATGAACCTTATACTTTTGCAACTGAAAGACGTGTTGCAGTCTGTGGCATTTATATTGATTTGCAGGAGCTGGCACTAGCATTTGTCTGCAGCAATAATGAGCAAAATTCCATCAGACATGAAACTAAAGGACACATGGTACATATAGTTGGAGAATACAATGGAATTGCACACTTTGATTAGGAATGTATTAAATCCAGGATTTTGCTATGGAGTGGGGGGGGGGGGGGGGGGGGGGGGGGGGTGGAATATGGGTTTTCACTTGAAAAATTTGGATGCAGTCGAATTAAATAAAATTTGTCCAACTGAATACAAATTTTGATTGTCATGTGTAAGAAAGAAGTGGAAAACTAATTTAAGCTTTGATTCTCAATGGGATTGTTGTAAATGTTAATATGCAATCAAGGGTTTAAATCAGGGGTCGGCATCCTTCTTGGCTGAGAGAGCCATATATGTGCAGCTCTACTCAGCCCTTTTGAATCCGGAGCCGCTGACATCATATGTGATGTCACACAGGTGACATCAGTGGCTCCGGATTGGCTAGCAACTCAGAAGCCCGGTGAAATCAGTGGCTCTGGATTGACTGACATCCGGTGCTGCCCCGCCCCCTCGACCGGAGACCGGCGCCCCCCGCCCCGTGCCGCCCCCCTGGGCAGGCGGTGCCCCTAGCATTTGCCTACTCTGCCTAATGGCAGAGCCGGCACTGGGTAAGTTAAAATGCTTTTACACAAAGATGGTACTGGGTAAGGTAAAATGCCCAAAATAACAAGAATCTAAGATGGGACTGAAACCAACTATCTTTAAGTTCAGGGCTTTAGGCAAATCTCTGTTATTATAGCTTTACAACTAAATAAAAGCATTTCTGTATATTGCATAAACTTTTTTTTTCCATCTATATTTCAACAACATTTCTCCTTTTCATCGTTCTCATCATTTCTCTAGTGGCTAACACTGTTCATGCTAAAAACAAAATTCTAAACATCAACTTCCAGCATACACCCATCCAGTTTAGCTAACTAAGGAATGCTGAGAGTTGCCAACCCATGGATAAGGGAATGCATGGGGCATGACATCATCAATAATGTAGTCTTTTATTCAAATATGTTAGAAATATGAGCTGGAAATTGTGAACACTCTTTGCTAACAAGTCTGTTCTAACTGACAGTGCTGTTCTGACCCTCATTTAGTCCAAAAAATAAGTGCTTAACTATACATACAACAGACCACTATGATGATAAAATGCCCAAGGCATAGCAATAAGCCATGAGAAGAAAGAGATACAAGATGTCAAATATCATCCCTGTGTCATGCTTTGCATTAAGGTGTTCTAGTGGAACTTCTGGAAGGTAATACTTACCCGTTGCTATTTAAAGCATTTCCAGGCAATGTACTGTCCAGTATTCTAGATGAAAAAAAAAATGCAAACAGATATTTAAGTAATTTATTTATTTTAAAGGGGGGTTTAAACATTGACCATCTCCTTTGAGTGAACAATGATTTATCCCTGGGTAGAAAATGCAGATTAGGGCATCCCAAGTAGGCCACAACACAGAAAAAGTCAGCCAGTAGCAGTTCCATAAAAGGCTGAAATTAAAATAGAATTGAGGGTACCTTGGTAAGGGCAAATGAAATCATTCACTGAATAATAAATATAATCATCCGGCCACTGCAATTTTGTTTATAAAAAAAATGTATAATGTTCAATTGGAAGGTTAATAACAGAAGAATGTAACATATTTATGTAAAACTGATGTTAAACTGTTCGAATGAAACCAATAAAACCAAGATTTAAAAAAAAAAAAAAGACACCTTACCTCATATAGAGGTGTAGCACTACAGTCACAGCATGAGCTGTGCTGTAATTAGCCGGCACCCGATGCTTGTTCATCATTGCAGGCTGACTGGGAAACCAGAGCAAAGCTCCTGCCAGTAGTTTTAGCAGCTTCATGCATAATAACACAACAAAGAAAGTGAGGTGTTATGATACAAACTGCGCAAATTCAAACAATTAAA